>ML392763.1:143382-193374 GCA_005239525.1 Nicotiana knightiana | reverse complement strand
CTTGTGTGCGTACCGCGTCTCGATGAATACAATTAATAAAAAATATAAAAATTAATTAAGCGGAATTAGATAAGCCATGATCAATAAAATACAAGAATAGCTAAAAATTGATTTAAGCCTTATATTATTCAATAAAAGCGATAAAAGCGATCGTGCTAGAATCAGGAGATTCGAGGGATGCCTTACACCTTCCCCTCGGTCAACAGAATTCCTTACTCAATCTTTCTGTTTTTCGTAAACCATAAATTAGGAGTCAAATCTTCCTTTTGATAAGGGATTCAATAAAAGGTGATTTGGAACATTAAAACTCAATTCCAAGTGGCGACTCTAAATAATAAATAATCCCTTTTCAAAACGTCACTTCAATTGAAAAAAACTCTTCTAACTCAACCTCGTAATAGGGTTGCGTGGCAAAAAGAGGTGTGACAGTCGTCGTCGTCGTCGTTATTTTTAGAAGAATTGATCCAAATTATAGTTCACTTAATCGCTTAAATTAAAAATAGTCGGTTGAGGTATACTATATATATATATATATATATATATAATTTATGTATTATATATATAATTGCGTATGATCAATGATCATACATAACTCTGTCTCTGTGTATATGGCTAGAAAAAATAAATAATAAATATGACCAGCTATTTGCATAAAGATCCCTTATTTTTATCTTCACTAATCTACATTTTGCTACATTTTAGCTTTTGCACTCCCCTCAATGATCAATTTCTTATATAGCTAATGTGTAGGTTACGCGTTTGACAAAATCCGGTAACTTTGGTACAAACTATGTATTTTTTTATGAAATTTATTGTATAATAGTATATGTACTCGCGCGATGCGCGGATCGATTCAAATGAAAAAAGAGCGGAGAAAAATAATAAAATTATATGTATATTGTAGATTAAATTTAGCGATCGAATTCAAAAGAATTAAAACAAAAAATAAATAGATGAATTTCGTTGGGGCTAATACTAGGGCCTAAGTATGATAAAGGACGAGATACTAACCTTGCAATATAGGAATTATGTTCAAATAAGTGAGAAGATGATGTGTTTTCATGTATGCCCAATGAGTTACATATGCATCATTAGTTGTATAATAACTATTATCGACTTAACCAAACATTCTAATAAGAATAAATTATGGTAAGTAAGTTATACTAACACAATTACAAATATAGTAAATCATAGTGTCACTCACTATTTGTTACATAAGACAAAGGAGGAACTCTTTCTTCATTTTCGACTAAATAGTTTCTGCTATTGGAAGGTTCAAATTTGTCTGTCACTCACCATTTGTTATATCAGACATAGGAGAAACTCTTTCTTCTCTTATAATTATAAAGTGATGTATATATCTACAAAGACAGCTAATCATACTATATTATAAGTGTGAAGACCCTAAGTCAAAGTAAAAAAACTAAAATGACCATGTAAAATTGAATAACCATTTTGTCCTTCAATTAAACACTACTCCTCCTATAATACTAATGTGCAAAACCGTCAAAATACTTAATAATAAGTATGTTACTATCAAGAATCATAAAGATAATGGAATTAGCCCCTTCATATTAGATGTTAACATGTTAAGTGGATTAAATTATTGTGCAACTGAATAGACATTGCTATAATTATCTCATTAAGTTGTTAGAGTTATTATAAGTCACTTAAGATACATATCCACAATCTTAGTATTCACATTAAAATATAGCCGTCACTCAACACTATTGCAATAACACTTGTTAGGCAGAAATGAAAACATACGTGCATGCGAATAAAGATAACAAAAAAGTTAAAAATAAGAAAGAAAAAAGACAAATATTTCATATGGTCAATTTTTAGAAAGACTTTGGATTAATCGGGAAGGTGTAATGAATACAAAAGGGTAAAATATAAAATACACGAAAGTGGATTTATCAGACTCAGTAATTATCATGACTAATGGTAATGCTTAAAAATCTAAATAAAATTAGGTATATATAGTCATAGTCAATATCATCGACTTCTCCCATATTTTCTTTCTGAAAAATACAAAAAGACACTAATTTGTCTCCATTCAACTTCAAATCTTTAGTTCAAATCCATGAAGACATGATGCATAGCAAACATAAAAAAATTTCCCGCGTCATAGTCTCAATAGCAGGAGAATGTGCACAAATATAAAATATCTCATGTTCATTACAGTCATTCTCATGTTCCATAGCGTGACATAAGAGATGATAAGGATGAGTGATCGTTTTAGAGGCAAGCTATTTTGGAGCAAGTTCAGGCAAATATTGACCACAAAAATTTGGAGCTTGAATTGCCACTGGAACAACTCGCTTAAGAAGCCTATGCTTGGAAACATCGTTTCAAATACAGTTAAAACCTAGGCTTAAATTAAGTTTATGCACATAATAGAGATTATATATAAAGAAGGTTGTGGCCATAGCAAGGCAGATGACACAATATCATTCTCCAATGGACCTTGACAAGAAAAATAAATGTTTATAGTAATTAGTCGTGGAAAGTTTTGCTTTGAATCCTTAGTTGGTTGTCATTATTTACTTTTTGAGGTCAATTTTATTTTTGGTTGACAGAAAAAAAATCTGGAAAAGTTCTCAATAGGTTTAGAAGAACTTAACATAATTAGTTAATGAGCAATAACATTAAAGTTTTTATGGAATATATAAACGTCAAGAACATTATCTATAACGAAGTATTAACAAGGTATGATCATATTACATGTTTGTACATACCTAATTATTTTGTGTTCAATAATTAAATCGACCAAATGTCCTCACCATTCATCAGTTTGAGCTTGTGTTTTTTCTCTTTAAAATTCATGTCGCTCATCATAAATATTTTAATATTATTTATATTGTTTAAGAAGTTTGGATTAATTGACATGAAATAATATTATCCAGATACTAGTAGAGTTATAAGCAAACACAAGAAAAAACAAAAAACTATTATTCAACTTAAACAGGATGACATTTTTAATGGGGAACAATTATATTGTCTAAACAATAAAGATAAGCATTACCTTAGAAAGAGCTAATGTATGATTCAATTAAAATGTACTAAATTTCAGGTAATTCAATTTTTCTTATTTGTTGATAGAAAAATGCGTTTAGAGCCAACATCTTTGGGTCAACCACATGGAGATGATAGGCCCGTCTCTCCACCCTTCTCCATTTAATTAAATAGTAGTGTTAGTTTATTTGGCAAAAAAAAAAGTAAAACTTTTGATCAAAGATAAAAGCCCCTCAACCTTTGGCAATTGATTTTGTTATTGAACTAACCTGCTAAGGCTAAAATTTCAGATACATTACCTACTGAGATTGGATCAAGTCAGGATCATCATCTAGATCCATGAGCATCCTTTGCATTGAAGATGAGAGGTACAAGAGTTTTCCCCTTTTAGTTATTGATGCTGAACCACCTCAAGATGTCAGTTACATAAATTAGAAATAAAAGATGGTAAAAGTCAGAACAATAAAAATAATTATACAAGCTAGAAGATGATTGAAGAATAAATAGATTTAAGCAAAGATTTCGATGAGTAAGACTTCCTCAAATATCGAGACCAAAGGAATTCGTGATTTTGCTTAGCTTTTACGTTCAAATAAATAATCAATTATCTTAAAAGTTAATCTCAATACTTCAATATCGAGTAGAAATAACCTACATTATAGTTTCACTCCCTTTTAAACTTTGCAACACTTTGCGACGCGTTCTTAAGAACATTGATTATTGTTGAACTTCTCCAAGAAACTTCATGTGATCAAGTCCTTCTAGAAGTGAAGTTTGTAAGAATACTTTTTTCTACTCTTTTACAGTAGATCATTCACTATAGCGAATACTTGAATTTTATATACCATCATTATCACCATTTATAAGATAATGAGACATTACAATATATTTTTTACTCTAATGGTCTGATTGTTATAGTTACAAGCTTGCAGACTAAAAATACATAAAGATGGTAATGGTAATCAAAGAACTAACATTCAGTAACTGAGTTTCTTTTGCGCCGTTTCTGATTCCGTATGTTGTATATGCTTGGTCCGGAAATAAGGGTCTTTTGTTTTTCCATGAAGAAGGATCAGTGAAGCAGGAGGATTCATATGCCTTTTTTGAAAGTTACTAGAAGGAAGATGAAGTGATTTGATGATTTTGACAGATAAAAGTGGGATTCAAAAAAAAAGATCGACTTTTGTTGAAAAGAGAAAAATGATTTCTGACCAAGCACTTTCAGTTTGCATTGTCAAAGCATAAAAGTCTTTATACCATCAGCTTAACCAAAGGACAATCACAATTACTTTAATAATTAAAGTTTAGAAAAAAATCATTAAATACACGTAGAGTCATAGCAGGAATCATTCAAATAATTTTTCCTTTTTTCCCTTACTTCTATCTATATATAAAAAGTTGTATACGGTAAGAATTGAGGATGCACGATTTTACGGGCTCGAGGGTATGCTTTGAGAGTGAGCCTGTATCGAAGCAAGTTGGGGCTCGAGGGACGTGAAGACCGAGGGATCGAGATCAGGCTAAATCGACATCGCAGTAACGCAATCACGAGATATCCACAATCGACCACCAATCCCGACGAAGATCTCGAAACCGGCATAACCATTAACGGTTATTGATATCAATCATGTATTTTACTTCCGAAATTAGAGTCATACCTTATTTAGGATTCCGCTACTATATAAAGAGGAGCCATGTTCACTTGTATGCATCATTATCATCATACACGAGTCAACACTGACGCTACTACTGAGAAATACAAGCACTCTACTCTTTTACTTACTTTTAATTCTTTGTTGTTCTTATTGTCCATTCTGTTCATATTGTTCATGTTACTCCTGTTGTTTTTACTGTTCTTGTCACTTGATCTCGAGCCTAATTCAGACCGGGTCGATAACTTGAAATTACACCGGTTTGATCCATTTTAATCGTTTAATTCCTTTATTTATTTAGCTATTTATCAATTGGCATTGAATTAGATCACATATCCTTATAACCGCATTACAAGTTTAATTGTTACTCGTATTTCGAGGTAAACAGTTTGGCGCCCACCGTGGGATTAAGGATAATAGTGATTGTTTAGTGCTAGTTCTGACTTAACACACTATTTTACGCTTGTTTCTTGTCAAGAATTTTGTTTTCAGGATAAATCATGTCAAACTTACAAAACACATCTACTCATCGTGACAACGATCTCGGACTCCACGGAGAGAACGAGAATATTATAGCTTCAGGAATCGAGGTGCCACAAGCTGACCTCGGAGGAGCACCACCCGTCAACCCGGGCGATGTCGGTTTGCATATTGCTCTGAATGCGGACTTAGGCGGGGACCCCGATGGAAGCATAAGCAGAGAGGATCGAACTGACGGTCGAGGTACTCAGGTCAGAGGAGACGAAGGTGTCAGTCTCCAAGTTATATTTGAAATGTTGCAAGCCCAACAGAACGCCATTGCTCAGTTGCAAATATCAGCACATGGCACCGAATAGGGTCGAACAAGAGGCTACTCGCCGTACCGAGCCAGCGCCTGAAAGATCAGGTGACAATACTTCGACAACTGACCCTACTATAATGAGAATGCTCGAGGAGCTTACTAAGAGAATAGAGTCGGGAGAAAATAAAATTGAGGCTAACGACAAGAAAGTGGAAACCTATAATTCTCGAGTCGATCAGATTCCGGGGGCACCACTGATCTTAAAAGGAATGGAATCCAAAAAGTTTGTGCAAAAACCATTCCCTCCAAGTGCGGCTCCGATGCCCATACCAAAGAAGTTCAGGATGCCCGATATACCTAAATACAATGGGACCTCGGATTCCAATGAGCACGTTACCTCTTATACATGTGCCATAAAAGGAAATGATTTGGAAGACGATGAAATCGAGTCAGTATTGCTAAAGAAATTCGGAGAGACCCTGTCGAAGTGAGCTATGATTTGGTACCACAACTTGCAACCAAACTCTATCGATTCGTTCACCATGTTGGCAGATTCATTTCTAAAGGAACACACTGGCGCTATAAAGGTTGCAACAAGAAAATAAGACCTCTTCAAGGTGAAGCAGAGGGATAACGAGATGCTAAGAGAGTTTGTATCTCGATTCCAAATGGAACGTATGGAGTTACCACTGGTTACCGACGATTGGGTTGTTCAAGTTTTCACCCAGGGATTAAATGAGCAGAGTTCGATCACATCGAGCCAGTTGAAGCAGAACTTAATGGAGTACCCGACTGTGACTTGGGCAGATGTTCACAACCGATATGAGTCGAACATTAGGGTCGAGGACGACCAACTGGGAGCCCCATCGGGCTCAGTGCATCCTAACCGGTCGACAGGTAAGAACCAGAGAGATGTTGATAGAGAATCGAGGTCGAATAAAGATCGGTATCAGCCATATGCCTCAGATAGAAGGAATAACCATCTGGGATGTAATTCCGCCCGGAACGATCAGAGGGGTGACCGAGGACAGAATTCTAGGGGACTCATGAGCAAAACTGGATTCGACAAATATGCAGTTCCTACAGAAACACCCCGATTATCGGAGTACAATTTCAATGTCGATGCCTCGGGTATCGTATCGGCCATCGGGAGGATCAAAGACACTAGGTGGCCCAGACCTCTACGAACCGATCCCTCTCAAAGGAATCCAAACCTGATGTGTAAATACCATGGCACGCATGGCCATAGGACCGAAGACTACAGACAATTGAGAGAGGAAGTAGCTTGATTGTTCAACGAGGGTCACCTTCGAGAATTCCTCAGTGATAGAGCCAAAAATCACTTCAGGGAAAGAGATGCCAACAGAAAGAATGAGCAAGAAGAACCTCAACATATTATCCACATGATCGTCGGCGGGGTCGACGTCTCACAAGGACCTATATTCAAACGCACCAAAGTATCGATCACGAGGGAGAAACGGACTAAAGAAGGCACTCTCTCATTCAACGATGAAGAAGCATAAGTCATCTCATAGTCACACAATGACACCATGGTAATTTCTATTTTGCTAAATAAAATTCAAGTTAAACGTGTTCTCGTGGAGCCAGGTAGCTCGGCAAACATAATCAGATCGAGAGTCATAGAGCAGCTCAGCCTGCTAGACAAGATTGTACCTGCATCATGAGTCCTAAATGGATTCAACATGGCCAGATAATCCTACCAGTAAACGTGGACGGGACCATCAAGGAAACAAAAATTCATGTAAGGCGACATGAGATACAATGCACTGCTCGGAAGGCCGTGGATCCATAACATGAGGGCAGTACCATCAACCCTTCACCAAATGATGAAGTTCCCAACAGTGGATGGTGTGAAAACAGTTTATGGGGAACAACACGCTGCCAAGGAAATATTTGCAGTCGACGAGGTGACGTCGATATTAGCATCGTCGACCTCAGAAAAGTTGAGCATCAAAGATAAACAAGCGTCCAAATAGAAATTACTGTCCCCAGCCTCGACCGAATCAGATAAACATGTAATTGAAGAAGAAGGGAATTTTCTCACTCCTCGAACTTTCATCATTCCCGAAGAATCAGATGCAACCAAATCAACGGTCGAGGATCTAGAACAGGTGATACTTATCGAGTATCTACCCGAACGTAAGGTATACCTGGGAACGACACTGCTGTAACTCACCTATCTAGATCTTGCTCAGATCAAGCGCCTCTCCTGGTTAAGCATCACCATGAAGATACCCAAGGAACCATATACTTCAAGTTCCTTAACTTCTGGACTGAACACCCCGATTTTAAGCTGACTGTGCAGAACAGTTGGAATATCTTCATCCATGGTAACCCCCTATGCATCCTACAACAGAAGATCAAGAACACTACTAAGGCCCTTAGTACATGGTCCAGGGATACCTTTGGTGATATCTATGAAGAACCTAAAAGACTGGAAAATCTCATTAGGGACCTAGAATAAATCTGTATGACTAATAACACCCCAGAGAATAGAAGTGAACTGTCTAAGAGTAAAGCTGAGTTTATTAGATACCTAAAGATTCATGACTCTATTTTGAGCCAAAAAGCCAGAGTTCAATGGTTCAACAAGGGCGATGCCAATACTGCTTACTTCCATGCGACTATCAAAGAGAAAAGGAGGAAACTGACAATTAGAAGGATCCAAGATGGTGAGGGTAATTGGCTTGAAGATAGTGAGTCTATTGCTGAGGGAGATGTGAAATTTTACAAGAACCTTTTTTCCGAAGGCCTCAGCAACTCAGATTTTAGGGCACTGGACTGCATTGAAAGATGTATTACAGATGAATACAACATTAGAATCAGTGCCATCCCTACTCTCCAAGGGGTCACTGAGACTCTTTTATCCATTGATGTCAATAGCTCCCTAGGACCTGATGGCCTTAGTGGGATGTTCTACCACAAATGTTGGGACATTATAGCCGAGGATGTGCATAATGCTGTAAAAGATGTATTTAGTGGCTCAACGCTTACCAAATTCTACACTCGCACCTGTATTGTCATGATTGCTAAAGTGGATCACCCCCAAAGTTTCTCTGACCTCAGACCTATTAGCCTTTGTAATGTGTCTTCCAAAATAATTTCTAAAATCCTCAACGCCAGGCTCTCCAACGTTCTTCCCAGAATCATATATAGAAATCAATCTGGCTTCATTACAGGGAGATCAATATCAAAAAACATCCTCCTTGCACAAGAGATCATCAACGACATCAGCAAACCAAATAGAGGAGGCAATGTTGTCCTGAAACTTGATATGACCACAACATATGATAGAGTATCATGGATTTTCCTTAGGAAAGTTCTTAAGAAGATGGGGTTCAGTGATCAATGGATAGAGATTATCCACAAATACATCTCCAATAATTGGTACTCTGTGTTGGTTAATGGAAAAAGAAATGGCTTCTTTCAATCTAAGAGGGGCTTAAGGCAGGGAGACCCTCTCTCCCCTTCTCTCTTTCTTTTAAGTGCAGAAATTCTTTCACAAATGATGAACAATCTACATAGTAGAGTGGGATACAAAAGTTTTTATATGAATGCTAATTGTCCTAAAGTTAACCATCTTTCTTTTGCAGATGACACTATTCTGTTATGTAATAGAAACAAGAGGTCCATAAGATTGGTATTGAGCACCTTAAAGGACTATGAAAAGATCTCTGGGCAACTCATCAATAAGAATAAGAGCTTCTTTGCAATGAGCAACAAGACCAGCGTGGCCACTATCAACAGAATGAAGGCTATCACTGGCATGAAATATCAAAAGTTTCCAACCAAATACTTGGGATGTCTTCTCATAACAGGGAGAAAGAAGATTGAATTTTATTTAGATATTGTGAACAAAGTCATTGGAAGAATCAGAGGATGGTATACCAAACTCCACTCAACTGGAGGAAGAGCAATTCTCATTAGACAGGTCCTCTTGGCTCTCCCTATTCACCTCTTGGCTGCAGTTAATCCACCAAAAGGAACCATAGAGCTCATTGAGAAATTTGTAGCCAGATTCTTATGGTCTGGGCAAGACAGTGGAGGAAAATATCACTGAGCTGCATCGAAAAACTTGTGCTATCCTTATGATGAAGGAGGTGGCAACTTTAGGAGACTCAGTGATACCTGTAAGGCCTTTAGAGCTAAGCAGTGGTAGGAATCTAAGAACATCAAACTCTCTATGGGGATCTTTCATGATTGCTAAGTACTGTGAGTCGAATCACCCTATTACCATTAAATAGAACAAGGGTAACTTGCAAAATTGGAAAGCCATATGTGACATCAAAGAGAAATGGAACTCAATATTGTATGGAACATTGGAAGAGGAGATGTCTCCTTCTGGTTTGACAACTGGTACTCATTAGGTCCTCTATATAAGATTACTACCTATGAGGTCCCAATGCCCAACATCAAACTGAATAAAATTCTTCAGAGCAACACCTGGAATTGGAACATGCTCACCATTCAACCAAATGAAGACACCAAAGCTCATCTATTATCCTTAAGCATTGAATTTGATAGAAATTTCTATGATAAAGCCAACTGGAGCCTTTCTAAATCAGGAAAATTTACCATAAGCTCCACATGGAACGCTATTAGGCAAAGAAAAGACCACAACCCTCTCTATAAGAACTTATGGACTAAGGACATTCCTTTCAAGATGTCTTTCCTCTTTGGAGAGCTGTAGGTAGCAAACTCTGCACTTACAAGAGTGTGGCCAGGCTTGGAACTGCACTAACTCCCCAATGTTATTGTTGTAACTCTATCAATAGTCGAACTGATATGGAAGACACTAAATTCTGCCAAGGTGAACTTGCGAGGAAGATTTGGAGGAATTTTTCGGGACCTTTGGGTATTGGTTGGAATTTCAACAACTTGAAAATGACCCTTCTAAGTTGGTGGAACCACAAATCGTCCAATCCAATCTCAAGATTCATCACCAAGAACCTCCCACTTATCATTTGTTGAGAACTCTGGAGATCAAGATGTTGCAACAAGTTTGAAGGGACTAGACCCTTAATGTATAGAACCTGTTCTAATATCACTTTTTTTCTTTTGGAGATGATCAAGAAACATTTCAGTAGAGCACGCATCAGAGACAACTGGAGCAATATATACACATCATGTGAAGCACAGATCCAACAGGCTAGCAGTGTCCCAGTGCGATGGTTCAGACCACCTGCGCAAATAGTCAAACTGAACAGTGATGGAAGTTGCACTAACGGGCTATGTGGAGGGGGAGGGATTATTAGAGATCAAGAAGGAAATTTCATCATGGCCTACTCCATCCCTCTAGGAGCAGGCACCAGCAACTACGCAGAAGCAGAAGCACTTCTCTTTGGATTGAAATGGTGTGCAAACAGAGGTTTGGAGATGGCCATAGGAGAGTCTGACTCGCTCCTAATAGTCAGGTGTGTCAAAAGAGAGTGGAAGCCACCATGGAATATCATCAAACAAATAAACGAGATCCAGAAAATGATTGAAGATCACAATTTCAACATCAATCACTGCTTCAGAGAAGCCAACAGACCTGCAGACAGTTTAGCAACTCTGAGTCACAGAATTGAAGGAAACAAAATCTTCAACCTTTTCTCTGATCTTCCTAACCATATAAAGGGCCTAGTAAATATGGACAAATGGGGCTTGCCTACCTTCAGAATCAAGCACAAAAAATCTTCTAACATCATCTATGATCCTCCTTGAGCATACTCAGACTTTGCTAGTCTTTAGCTAGGATATAGATTGATAGTCACATCTCAATGATCATGTACAAAGTTTGGGATGCCAAACTCAAATTGTAACTTTTTCCACATCAATGATCAATGATGACTATTTATTAAAAAAAATAAAAATAAGGATGAATAGTAATTGAGGAGATGAATAGTGTCACTCCATATTTGGAGTAACACTATTCATTCTTTATTTTGGGGGCAAAAATGGGGGAGCATTGGAGCCTTAGTGGGAAGGGTTGGAGATACCCTCAGTGATAATCCTGCCTCCGCTACTAATTATAATATAGCATAAAATTAATTTCGTAAAAATAACTTAACTTTTATAATGAATAGTTGTTATATAAGATGTTGTTATAGATGGTTTATTGTACAAACAAATTCATTTGTTCAATCAGATGAAAGCTACAGAAAACGAATAGAAGCATGCGTTGAATTGGTTGGTTTGCGTTTCTCAGGCTCTGACATTTGAAGTGATAAAATTAAAATTCAAGGAGTCCTTTTGTTTATTTTGCTCTATTATTAGGTTTAGGTGGGCATACATATCTTTGACATGTTTATACATAATGGTGAATGTCCCAAGAAAATATTAATGACGACATTAAATTTATACTATAATGTGAAACTAAAACAGAAAGATGTGGGCGACGTAGAAAGTGTGGATGGCGAGAATTAGGATAGAAGACTAGTAGTTAGTGAGACGTTTTTCTTAGTTATATCAGTAGTTTTAATATTATTCTCATATTTTCTTATCCTTAAATTTCTATATCACATGTTATTTCTTTTGCTTCTGTTATTCTATTACCATGCTATTGATACTGCTCTCTTTTATGGCTTTTCACTACTATATTTCTTCTTAAAACTGTTATGATTGTGCTTTTTTTTCAAAAACAGCTTCTCTTCCTCGCAAGGTAAGGATAAGCTTGCATATACACCACCCTCCCTGAATTCTACTTGTGATATTATACTGGATCGTTGTATAATAGAAAGACGAGACAACGAATCCAAAAATAAATGGCAGACTACTTTAATTTGTGTCACTTCTATATATTTATTTTTTTATTTTTTTGGGAATGCACCTTTGTTATTTTCAAGTAAAAGCCAATTTTTTGCTACAAGAATGACCTTTTATTTTGGTTTAGTGGTATCATATTCATGGCTAGAAATACTGGTTCACCTTGATCCTGATATTTATGATTCGCAGACATAATTTGTAATATTTATTTCCAGGCAGATTTACTCTTGTTTAAAATATGACATAAGTCTTGTGAATATCATGGCTTCAATTTTTTATATGCTTTTGATCACCTCATACTTATTTTTCCAAGGTTGGGGGAAAAGAAGAGGAAATTATGGCGAATAATCAATAATGTGACAGTATCTTTAATTTCTAAACATTATTCGTCTCACTGATTAGATTAACAGATTATTTTAATAGCTAGATGAGGTACGGGCTTTTCCTGAGCTCTGCGTAAACGCGAGATGTTTTGTGCACCGAGCAACCCTATAAGAATTAACAGTTGATATTTTTCTAAGAGTATACATATATAGTATTCATTAGTAGCTAGTAGCAATCTTCTCTATACATAAATCCACAAATCGAAAATACCCTTTATCTCGTACTACTCTCTCGATACAGAATCTGATCTGTAGCAAGACTTTATTAAATTCATCGTAGCATGAAAAATGATAAACTGTTATTATCTTCCGGAATGTATTACGAGTGAAACAGCATAGCAGCCAAGAAAAAAAGGCCAAAAAATAACAAGATCATGGGAATAAT
Source organism: Nicotiana knightiana (assembly GCA_005239525.1). NCBI lineage: Eukaryota > Viridiplantae > Streptophyta > Magnoliopsida > Solanales > Solanaceae > Nicotiana > Nicotiana knightiana. The sequence goes on along the minus strand of ML392763.1, from coordinate 180,387 downwards.
TGGTACAAATAGTTAGTATCTATTATTGAAAATACAACAACATATGTTATGACTCAACAAATGCTCATAATTCTGTAAGACATGAACTTAAGGAGCATCATTTTCCTTTCTTTTTTCGGCCTGAGACAGAAAAGAGGACAGCCCAATGCAGTAAGCTCCCAATATGCGCGGGGTACGGGAAAGGGACGGACCACCACAAGGGTATTATACGCAGCGTTACCCTATATTTCTGCAAGAGGTTATTTTCACGGCTCGAACTCGTGACCTCCTGGTCACATAGCAACAGATTAATTTATTTAACTAATGCTGCAGACTGAAGACTACACTAATATATTTACATTACATGGTAATGAAATTAAGAACTGCCGATGTTTTTTTGTTGGATTTTTGGAGAAGAATCTGCAGCTGTTTGTAATGTTGCCGACGATGATACCTCTGAGACTCTTATCTGTTCAGGATCATCAATATCAATAGCTTGTTCTCTGAACTTCTTATATATATCACCTTGGTAAAATTTCCTTGTTCTAATCACCAGAATTAAGGAAACAGCACAACTAATCAATGTAGCTCCAGTAATTACAAGAAAAGCCAATTTGTAACATTCAACTCCAATGCATGTTAAATCTTCACCATCTTTCCTTTTTAGCCCTTTTGCTAACATTTGCTTTGTAGCCACTTTATCATACAAATGTCCAGCCACTTTAACATTAAGCAAATATGCACCAACAGGACTAGCACCAGCACCAAAATTGTACAATGTAGAGTAGTATTTTAACCCGAAAAGTTCAGATATAATCGCGAAAATTAAAGGCCATTGAGCTCCAAAGCAGAATCCCATTAGTACAGACGCGATATAGAGAGAATTAGGGACGCCAAACGCGATGAGAAGATGACCAGCACAGGAGAGGAGGAGGACTAATGTGAGCATTAAAGGACGAGGACATTTGTACTTTGTCAAGAAGATTTCTGATACAAAACCAGAGACAACTCGTCCGAGGTAATTCCATATGCTTACGAGTGACACAAATGTTGTGATGCTTTTGTCTGGATAACCTAAGGCCTTCCCTATTTGGCCTAAGTTATCGATTGCAGTTAATGTCCCGCCCACGCCAAATGTTGTTGCTGTGAATAAAATGATCATGTCTATACTGAAAAGTGCTTGTAATATGGTATAATCATCTCCTCTTGGTGGTGGATGGAACACATTACTAAAGCAAGAAGTAGTCTTTTCATCACATTCTTTTGGTAATTCAGGAGTGCGAGCTAGCTTTTGAGGCTGAGTTATCTCTACTAACTGCGGATTTTCACTAACAACTTTCAAAGGGTGGTCATTCAACGCTTGTTGTTTAATATTCCAAAGTTTAACATCTTCTTTAAAGACAATAACTAAAGGAGCAAAGAGCAAAATTAGTACAACTGCTGCACTACCTGAATACTCTGGCCTTGTAAAACTGACCTTATTTTGAATGATAATTACAATCATAATAAAACCAGCAAGACCAAGTGAAATATAGAGAAATTTATAGAAAATTTTGGTCTCATTTGTTTGTCTAACTATGTTCATAATCCGAATCGTTCGAAGAAAAACAAAAGACACAACTGCTGGCAACCAACCAATTAATAAAACCAAAGACTTAGCATTATTTCCATAAAAAGCATGGTATAATTGAGTAATAATAGCACCACTTAAACCAACAAAACCTTTTAATAATCCTAAAAGACTTCCTCTACTTTCTGGGAAATTCTTAACACAAGTAACTAAGGCACCAGTATTAGCAAATGTTTGTGAATTTGAACCAATACAAATATACAAACACATTTGCCAAATAGCAGGTTTAGTTATATGTCCTGAAACTGATAACCATATCATAAAATAACCAAAAAAGTTCATAATCGCTCCTATAAATAAAACAACCCAAGGTGGAGTTACCTCATTTATTAGGCCAGAAATAATACCAACATTACCACCTAAATCTTTGAAGAAACTTAACAAATTTAACGTCGTTTGATCATATCCTAACGACGATTTGATCTCTCCACTGTAAAGACCAAACATGTAAGTTGCACCAGCCATTGACATGATTAAAAGAGAAGCGAAAACCATGAACCATCGGCCTGTGAAAAAATGGTGGCCGAAATCCGCCATTGCTCTAAGGCCACCATTTTTGTTCACCATTTTCTTGATTTAGGATAAGGAGTTTGGTGATTTCAGCTTTAATGTTTTTTTTTAGTTATGTAAATGATTGAGTCTACTATGGCACGTATATATATTTGTGTGGTAGTGTTAATGACTTACTTGAGCTGTATATGTAATCTGAACTTGGGGTATTTTGCATTGACTTAATAGTTGAAGATCCTTTTGTGCTTTTTTGCAAGTGGAGGGTGGGCCTTGTAATAATTAACGAAAAGGACAATTTCATTTTTCTCAGTCTTAAATATGTAAATAGCATGTTGTACAAAATGAGACGATTCAATGTATCTTTACGTGTGAATGTTAGTTTTGGAGTGTCCTTCCCGAGCAGTAACAAAGCCAAAAATTTTATCAAATTTTGAAAGAACTGAAAAATGTCCCCGACAAATAGTGTTCACTATATGTTATATACCTATAAATATGTAGTTAATTTTTCGATGAAGGATGATAAATTGACCACCCTTTAAGACATGTAGCTTCACCCATGCTCCCGGGACGACTTCAGAATTTAAATTCGATGGCTTCGACATTAAGTTCTTACCATCGAATCATTGCACAATTAAATTGACTATAAGTTTAAACAAATATTGACAATATTCACTTATATAACTACTCTTTGTGTCAAGAAGTACTGGTCTTAGTTGAACTCGATAAAACTGACCTTACCCGTCTCTTGGTCAGTACCAGAGCCACATTCAATATGCAATGAATTTCCTTTAACATAAGAAAAATACGAATTCAAATTTCAGGTGTAGTATTCTTGGATTCTAAAATGATCACCATGTAAGGATTTCTGGTTATGTCACTGCTGATGTTCTTGACATGGCGAAGGGTAACAACAACAAAAAATCAAGCGTAATTTCACAAGCACGGTCTAGATAGGTTGTTTCGGACGGATGGGGTACATAATAGGGAAAAGAAAATCTGGTATACCTAGACGTTTGGTCGTGGTTTAATGGTGAGAAATGGTGACTGTCTCTTTTATAGAATTTGACTAGACACTGTATTTGTCACTTTCCTTGATTTAATTGTCAAGCTGAACATTCTGTGTTTTTTACGTGTAACGTGATAGTAGGAGTATTAGGTATTACACTTCTTTTTGTTCATTCTTTCTTCCATTTAACAAAATACAAGTTTTGTTATATTTAGGAATTACGTACCTCACTTTCTCAATATGTTGGGTGGACTACCCCAATAGGGAAAGCCTACTTTTCAGCTTTCATCAATCATTTTCATTTTCCACTATAAAAATGGTGTAAAGAATTTATATTGACCAACATTGCATGCTTAAAGTTATATTGTAGGGCTGGATTAAGTAGCACTCATACATTATATTGGTTATCGCTTTCAACGTAGGGAGAAATTTAAAAATAGACAGATTTATCAGTGGTCATTCAAAAATAGTCACTGTTTTAAAATTAATCGAAATTTAGCCACTTTTCATATAAAAATAAATTTAAACGAAAATACTGTTCAAAATTCGGAAAATACTCCAACATAATATACTGGAACTCCGGTATATTATATTGGAGTTCCACTATATTATATTAGACTCCCAGTATAATATACTGGAGTTCCAGGATAATATACTGGTCCAACATAATACGCCGGAAGTTCATGCACAGGTGCTCCAATCTCCTATATATTACGCTGGAACTTTCCGTTTGTTGGAGTTCCAGCATAATATGCTGGAAGTTCATACACAAGTGCACCAATCTCCAGTATATTATGCTGGAACTTTCCGTGTTGCAGCAAAATAGTAGTTATATTTCATGACTTTGCAAATTATGGCAATTTTTGAATGACGAGTCCGAAAAATAGTTAGCCCGTGCTATTTTTACTTCAATGTTTAGAAAAGAATTAGCCCAAGAAAATATGATCCGTCCAATCTGTTCAAGTTTGAGCGGGTTAATGACCCAATTATTTAATTAACTCAACACATTTTAACATAGAAATGGCATCAGGTAGCCACTTTAGTGGGTTGTTATTAGAATTAGCCAATGTGTTTTAAATTTTAGTTTTCCGTCCAATTATTCGAGACAAAATTGTCATGAATTATAGTAAAATTAAGATTTTTAGTCTAAATTTTCAAGACAAAATAAGTATTGGCTAATCTCTAAGTAGCAACCCTGAGAATGGTTGTTTACTTCCCCCGTTTTAACCCAAGCAATGCAGCCCATTAAGAATTTTGGCTAAAATATTTCCCAAATTGACCCAAGTACCTTATCAAAATTAGTTTTTTAAATAAAAAACTTTTTTAATTTGATATTTTATGTATAGCTAAAGTAGAGAAAAAAAGATTTACTTAGCTTTGTTTGGTAATTAAAGATATTATAAGAAAACAAACAAAGAAATTAAAACTTGAAAAGAGTTGGAGTTCGTATTATGATTCATTGTTTAGCTCATTTTGATAGCCAGCGCCAATCTCAGCTTATGTACTGACTCCCCCAGTACATTTTCACCCGCTAAAATTAGCCCAATTTTGTCCATTTGTCACCCCTAGACTAGACAAGAGTGTTATCTTGAGATATATTTGATCTCCATTCTAATGTGTTATAAATATACGTCGTCTCACATCGACTATACAAGGATATAAAAGGGCAGCCTAGTGCACTAAGTTCCCGTTATGCGCGGGGTCCGGGGAAGAGTCGGACCACAAGAGTCTATAGTACGCAACCTTACCCTGTATTTCTGTAAGGACTATTTCCACGGCTTGAACCTGTGACCTCCTAGTCACATGACAACAATTTTACCAGCGACTATACAAGGACATAAAAGAGTTTAAAAAGACTTTGAATTGCCACACATTTACATATGTACATTCTTTTCTCACAATGTATATAAATTGTTGAATTTCCAAGGTAAATTCAAATTTTAAGCGTGACATCTTTAAAATTTTTGAATTTTTTATTCAAATTCTTGGCTCCGCTACTGATCGTCGTCATCACCGTGGTCCCCTCCAACTTTAGTCCATTCCGCGCATGCTACCGTGAGGCCAACTGTAGTCATCTAAATTACTCCTTTCAAAATTTAGACTAATTTAAATTGGGACCAAGCTAATGTCACAGTCTATGAGCAATTTGCCCCCGATTTCACCTTTGCGTCACCATGATCCAAATCCTATCCAGAGAGAAGGTATATTAAGCCAAGGAAAGTTATAATTTAACAAATGTTTATCTGTAAAACGGTACAGTTAAATTTGATATGTGATTTATAAACAAACGAACTGATTTGATTCAAGAATGATAAGGAAATAAGATTAGAAATAAGACTTAGCGATTGAATTTGAAGAAGATGAGAAGCCTGGCCCCGAGCGTAATATCTTTGAGAACATAAATGAATGCAATGTAAAAGAGCAAATAAAGTTGTTTAATTGAGAGCGAAAGTGAAATATATCATATGTTTTGCCAAGAATTTTGTGTGTTACAGTTGCTGCTGAGCCTGTTATTTATAGTTATGCCTAGGGAAACAAGATCCTAGGATCAAGCCCTACTTAAATGATAATAAAGAGTGCATTGATGAATACGTAACGGTAGGTCATGAATGCAAATATTCTCTACAATGATCGCTAATTTAATACAAGGGAGTATTCCCTCATTGAACGCTATCCTAGGACAAATACTCGACCTGCTCCCGTGACTATGCTTCATTCGGATTTACCGATGTCAACCGCGGTCGCTGTATCCGGTACTGATTGTTACTTGACTTGTCTTTTGCATGTCCTCGGTTCCATGTGTCGTGCCATCATTTGACCATTTGTTATGAACCAATCTTACCCCACACAAGACAAGACATTGATATCAAAGAGAATAACTTATATACGTCTATGTTTAGATTTTTATACATCGATGATGTAAATAGATTTTTACACTATCAGGTTATCCAAAATATATTTATTTGTAGCCTTCCCTTAAATATTGAATTTTGTAATCTTAAACAAAAAAATGATACACTATTGGTGGAAATTAATTAAACTCTTAAACAAAAAAATTAAGATTAATTGTGCTCACATGCATGAATTAAGCATGTTGTATTATTCCTAACTCTATTAGTTGAATTTGTAGTTGTCAAACCATGGCCGATTTAATGAAGAATTACTTGCTTTTCGAAACTGTAAATTGTTTTTTCTACTGTTGATGAAGTTTTACTAATGTACAAGAGTGGAAAGAATCTTCATCAAATTTGTAACTAAAGCCTTTGTCATTTGCTGCAATACACAAAAGAAAAAAATGTACTCTGCATAGAAAATTTTACACATATATAATTTTGAAAGGCGTATATGCTTTTTTTATTAAATTGACAGCCATTGCGACAAAGTTATACAGTCAAACATCTCTATAACACCTTCGTTTATTTCGATATTCTTATTACTGTTATAGAGACCATTCCTATAAAACAACATGAAAAATTGCTTCAAAAGAAAACTTGGCCGTTATAATAAAGTACTGTTATAGAGGATGCCTAATATAGAGAGATCTGACTGTACTGATGAAGTGGCACTCTGCACTCGCTAATCTAAAATTCCGCACCGGGCGAGGCCATGGTGTTCAATTATTTTCCCTTGAGATTGTGATGTTGAATGATTCAACTTGACTCTCTTCTCTAAATTTCTTATATATATCACTTGCATAAAATTTTCTTGTTCTTAGCACCAAAATCAATGACACAATGCTTCCTGCAAATGTAGCTGCTGTAATTATTAAAAAAACTTGCTTGTAACACTGAATCCCAACACAATTCAAATCCTCTCCAACTTTTCTTGCAATTCCCTTAGCTTCTAATTGTTTCAATGCTTCTTTATCATATAAAAAACCAGCCACTCTCACATTGAGTATATATCCACCTAGGGGACTAGCTGCAGAACCAAAATTAGACAATGTAGCATAGTACTTAAGTCCAAATAACTCAGAAATTATAGCCAAAATCAATGGCCATTGAGCACCAAAACAGAACCCTATGAGAATAGACGACGCGTAGAGTGAGTTTCGAACACCAAATGCAATGAGAAGATGGCCAACACAAGAAAGTAAGAGCACGAAAGTAAGCATCAAGGGGCGCGGAAAACTGTATTTCCTTAAGAAGATTTCTGAAGCAAAACCTGAGGCTACTCTTCCAAGATAATTCCATCTGCTCACTAATGATACAAATGTACTTATGCTTGAATCCGGATAGTTTAGGGACTTACCAATTTGACCTAAGTTATCGATCGCGGTCAATGTCCCTCCAACCCCAAATGTAGTATCTACAAATAGAATTAACATGTCAATGTTAAAGAGTGCTTGTAAAATTGTGTGATCTTCACCTCTCATCGGTGGCTTAAACGCGCTTTTAAAAAGCATGAAGTTGTTGATTCAGGCGCAGCTGATGAAGGGATATTTTCCATTTGAATGGATACATTCAGTTGTGAAACATTAGTAGCAACTTGTCTTTTGCTTTTCCAAAGATTGAGTTCTTCTCTAATGACTAAAATTAGAGGTGAGAATATTAAAACCAGAACAACAGCACCACTTAAAGAATACTCAGCCCTCTCAAAAGTAAGCTTTCTTTGGATGATGATCATAATGAAGAGAAATCCAGCAAGTCCAAGTGAAAAATAGAGAAGATTATATAACATTTTGACTTCGTTTTCTTGCCGAACGACCTTCATAATCCGAATTGAAGGGGGAAAAAAGAACGATACAAGGACGGGGAACCAAGAAATGAGTAAGATCAAAGACTTACCATTAATATCTCCATAAAAAGCAAGGTACAATTGTGTCATAATCGCACCACTTAGGCCAACTACACCTTTTAATAGGCCTAACACGATGCCTCGATTACTAGGGAAATTCTTGACACGAGTAACAGTTGCACCACTATTTGCAAATGACTCAGAATTTGCACCAATGCTTATATACAAACACATTTGCCAAACATGAGGTTTCAAAATTCGCCCCGTTACATCATGACATAACCAAAAATATTCAAGATTGCACCTATAGCAAGAACTGCCCAAGGTGGTATAATTTCCATCATTAGACCAGAAATTATTGCTAAATTACCACCCAAATCCTTGAAAAAACTAATCCAGTTTAGTGTTGTTTGATCATAACCTAATGAGGATTTTATTTCCCCTGAATAAAGGCCAAATATGAAAGTTGCACCAGCCATTGATAGTATCATCAAAGAAGAAAAAGCCATGAACCAACGGCTAGTTAGCAAATGAAGGCTAAAACTCCATATGGCTGTACATACACTATCTCTTCATCTCTGGCATTGCCATTATTTTTGCAGAGACTATTTTCTGTGTGATAAAATATATAGAATTTATGTTTGGAGTTTGGACTGATGATATATTATGAGGTAATGATCATTGGTTTGTCTTTTATACTAATTCTTTGTGGCAATTGGATTTTTGAGAATCTTATGCCGACAACCAGTGGCGGAGCCACCTTATTGGAAGGGGCATCAAATGACACAAATTACAATGTGTAGTTAGATAAAAAAATAATTATATGTATGTATATACTAATGTATTGACTCCCCTTAATTTTTTGGTATGTTTACTTTTATATATTTTGACACCCCTTAGTAAAAATTTTGACTCCGTCGCTGCCGGCAGCTAAACGATTGCTGGTTGAGTTATTTTTGTAATATTATTAATCTGAAGTCTTAATTAACTAAGGGATCGAGGACACCAAAATTTTGATTTGAAGTTGTACGCGAGGTTGAAAAACTAGGACAATGAAGGGAAAGTGAAATACCAACTTCTACAAGTTTGGGCAAACACATTATATACTATAAAAAAGTATACTTCTAGGAGTTTGGATTATTACCTCTGTAATTCCTTTTTCAAACATAGTTAACAGAAGATAATTGAGATTTAAACTCGTGATGCTATGGTTCCAATTGTGGCCTTCTATCCATTGGGTTATCTTTGGATCTATTAAAATAATTTTCTAATATTAGAAAACTTACTTATGGCATGGATTTAGGCCCAAATTTATTGTGCACGTGAACTTAGTGAATATAGCATGGGCTAGCCAGTTTTCGAACTGATAATTGAAAAATAACGTCGTTTGCAAAGTCATTAAAAAATAGTCACTATTTCACTGCAACACGGAATGTTCCAGCATAATATACTGGAGATTAGTGCACATGTGTATGAACTTCCAGCATACTATTGATAGTAGCCTATATTATGCGATGCAGATGCTATTTATGCTCTAAGTTAACCATGTTTTATTGATGTTTTAAGTGCTAAATGATAACAAAATGCTCTAATTAAGGGTTTTGTGCTTTGCATGAGTTATTTCAAAGTTGGAAGATAATATGGAGTATTTTGGCATCAACTATGTAGATACGAGGCCAAACGAGAAAAGTCCAGATGAAAACGAGCAAGAAAAGGCTAGAAAGACTGGGCAACAGTCCACCGCGACTGGAACGCGGTGGACAAGGTTGGCTCGCGGACGCGGGCGATTTGGAGATAGCCTGGAAATCCTAAGGACTTAAGTGCAAAACGTGGGAAACTTATCCTAACCCTATATAAACTCAACAAAATCGCCCAAGTCAAGGTTAAGTTTGTTTTAGACTTATTTTGGAGGCAAGAACAAGTGAGAAAAAGATCGAGACACCATTAGAGTTTTCATTCTTCTTCTTTTATCATTATTTTGAGAATCATGAATTATTTTATTGCTTTATCTTATTTTATTATGAGTAGCTAAACATTTAGTTTAAGTTTTTGATGGAACCTGTTGAAGGATGAAATTCTTGCTATGTTAATATAGATTTGTCAAGTTTAATCTCTATTTGTTCAACTACGTTCTTGTTGTAGTTAATTGAAAGGATCCTCAATTAGCTGTGCCTATTTAGTATGCATTACTCGGGAGAGAGTGCATATTTAGGTAGTTGTTGAACATCATCACTCCCGACATATGTGATGAATCAATAACCTAGGGTTTAAAGGTGGTATTAGGGATAACGAAACCTTGGGTGCGATCTAAGTGAGCTGTAATAAAAACCAGCTAGCGTAACTCGGGAGAGTATGTCTAATAAATTGTCGTAATTACTCGGGAGAGATTTACGGTAGGAAGAGTGCTCATGATCGATAGAGACGATTAGGCGAATTTATATGAAACATAGCAGGAGGGGATTCTATCAATAGGGAAAATCATAACCTTAGATTCTTCACATTAATGTTTACAACCCATTCTCAGTTAGCTCTTAGTTAATCTAGTTTCATAAAGTAATAGTTAGTAGAAAACCAACTAATTGCTATTCAAAATATCTTGGAAGTTGAGTACATGGAATTGAGTGTGTCTGATAACTGTGATTGGTAGGTTAATTCCCTGTGGGATTCGACTCTGGGCTTAATACCTGGAATATATTGACAATGACCGCTTACTCCTTTTTATAAGGCATAGTTGGGCGTGATCAAAATTTAGCGTCGTTGCCGGGGAATTAACGGTGTTATTGATTACTGTTGAAAGAAGTACAAAAATTCTTAGTGTAGTCAATTTTCTTCACTTTCAATCAATACATTAAAATTTTAACGTTTGCAAACTTGGTGGTTACAGGTGTATGCCTAGACACTCATCGAGAACTGGTGAAGTGTTTGAAGCCTTATCAGATCCCGAGAAAGTTTTCAAGGCCTTGAATTGGGCCAGCTGGAAAAGAAAACAACAAAACTAAACTGAACAACTTGAACCAGACATGGCAGATGTGGTGAACAACAGAAATATTGGGGATGGCGGGAAGAGCCAAATGCGCAGGTAGTGGAGCCTCTTGTGCCAGAGGCTGCTTTATATGACTGGGCACAATCCACGGCAGACAATTTGGCCACAACGATAGTAGTCCCCCAGATACAAGAAGATTCGTTCCAAATCACAAACAATATGCTGCATATGTTGCAAAACAAGGGACTATTCTCGGGGTCCTACATTGAAGATCCCCAACAGCACTTGAAGAATTTCCTGTCAATATGCCAAATACAAAGACAACACAACGTGACTCCGGAAGCAATAAAGATGTTGGTTTTTCTATTCTCTATGACAGGAGCAGCCCAGACTTAGCTAAATTCACTCCCCATCAATTCCATAAATACTTGGGAGGAGTTGGTCAAGCAATTTGTGAACAAATTTCATCCACCCAACAAGGTTGCTCAACAAATTGATGAGATCTTGAGCTTCAGACAAAAACCAACAGAAACATTGCAAGAGACGTGGGAAAGATTTAAAGGGTTGTTGGTTGTATGTCCACACCATGGTACTCCCGAGCAGATATTGGGGCAGAGAATTTACATGGGTCTGGCAGATAGTGTAAAAACTAATGTTGATGCTTCAGCTGGTGGTGCATTCCTGAGTAAAACGTTCAGAGAGATGAAGATCTTGCTCGACAAGATTTCCCAGAACTCAGGGTGGACAAACAGAAACACACCTATCACTCCTGTGGCCCACTCAGTGGCGTTAGATCCAGCTAACTCTCTTGCTGAAAATATGGCCACATTAATGACACAAATGAGCATCCTCACCAAAAAGGTGGAAGTGTCAGGTCAAAAACAACAGGTGCACATAGTTGATACAACCAATGGGGGCTTTTTTACATCTTGCATCAGTCAGCCAGTTGGTAACTAGTGGAGCAATGAGGGGGATCACTAACATTATCCTGAGGACATGAATTATGTGTCCAACTATAGGGGTCAGAGACCAGGTGGTCAGAATTGGGGGCAGCAAAATTAGCAATACAGGCCAGCCCAGCAGCAGCGTAATCACGGTAACATGGGGGCCATGCCACCACAGGGTAATATGGCACCTTACCAAAGGCCATAGGGCTATCACAACCAGAATCAGCAGCAGGGGTATCATCCTCCTCAACAACAACATAATGGGAGACAGGAAGACGAGTTCGCTAGGCTTGAGGCAATGATGCAGCAGGTGATTGGGTCTAATGCAAAAATAAGTGAAAGAGTAGATTCACACGAGTCAACTATAAAAAAATTGAGGTCCAAATGGGTCAGATTTCGATGTCATTGAATCATCGTCCTCATGGGACGTTACCTGCAGACACTCAGGTAAATCTAAAAGATCATGGCCCGAAGCAGCTGATGGCAGTGAGTCTACGTAATGGTAGAGACCTGGATTTGGAGCAAGAGAGGACTCGAGAAAGAAGACATGTTGAGACACTTGTGCCAATGCCCATTGAGCTAGATGACTCAGCAAGATTGATTGAGGTGACACTGCAGCATGCACAGGAAATGCCAGCAAACAAAATGAGGCTGAGAAAGAAGCTGAGACAACACAGGAACCGGTATTGGGGGCAACTCCTAAAAAAAAGAAAGCCCAAATCACAGGGAAGAAGCGACCTCCAGTACCATTCCCACAAAGACTAGCCAAATATCAAAAAGATGAGCAGTACAAGAAGTTCTTGGACATGTTGAAACAAATTCAGGTAAATATTCTATTGGTTGATGCTTTAAAAGAAATGCCTGGTTATGTAAAAATGATGAAGGACTTGATGTCCCACAAGTTCGATTTCCAAGACTTGGCCACAATGGCTCTAACTCAGACGTGCAGTGTTGTTGTAACAAGACCCATTGCTGAGAATGTCAGACCCAGGGAGTTTCACAATTCCCTGCACCATAGGTAACTTTGCTTTTGCCAAGGCACTATGTGATTTAGGGCAAGCATAAATCTTATGCCCCTAGCTATCTATAAAAGTCTTGGGATTGGACGAGCTAGACCCACGTCTATGTTGTTGCAGTTGGCTGACAGAACTGTAAAAAGGCCCTCAGGTATTCTTGATGACGTGTTGGTACAGGTAGGGAAATTTGTGTTCCCTGCAGACTTTGTAATTCTGGATTGTAGGGTGGATGAAGAAATTCTCATAATTTTGGGAAGGCCATTCTTGGCCACGGGGCGAGCTCTGATTGACTGCGAAACTGGAGAGCTCAAGATGAGGTTAAATGACAAAGAGATAACGTTCAACGTGCAGAAATCTATGAGGCGACCAAGTGAATTCGCCAATTGTTCTTTAATTGATATCGTGGATGTAATCCTGGAAGAGGATGATGGGACCTTAAACATTGAGGACCCTCTAGCTGCATGTCTGATGAATTTAGATGAGGTGAATGGTGAAGAATTGGCGGAATGGGTGCTTGCTCTTGAGGGCAAAGGTTTTTGGAAGAGATCACTCGAATTCGAGTCCCTACACTTAGAGAAAAGGGAAACTCCTCCAGCCAAGCCATCCATAGAAGAACCACCAAAGCTGGAATTGAAGCCACTGTCCGCCCATCTCAGATATGCATTCTTAGGACTTAACTCAACATTACCTGTTATTATCTCATCTAGTTTGTTATATGTGCAGGCAAAACAGCTTTTGCAGGTACTAACAGAGTGCAAAACTGCCATTGGGTGGACTATGGCAGATATTAAGGGGATCAGCCCTGCATTTTGTATGCATAAAATTCTGCTGGAAGATGGGCACAAACCTTCCAGAGAACACCAAATAAGGATGAACCCCAATATGAAGGAAGTGGTGAAGAAAGAAGTCATTAAGTGGTTAGATACGGGAATCATCTTCCCCATCTCTGACAGCAACTGGGTTAGCCCAGTGCAATGTGTTCCTAAGAAGGGTGGAATGACAGTGGTGAAAAATGATAAAAATGAACTAATCTCTACACGAACCATCACAGGCTGGAGAATTTGCATGGACTACAGGAAGCTCAACTTAGCCACCCGGAAAGACCATTTCCCACTTCCCTTCATTGATCAGATGCTTGAGAGACTGGCAGGGAGGTCCTACTTCTGTTTTCTAGATGGGTACTCAGGATACAATCAGATCTCCATCGCACCAGAGGACAGAGAGAAGACCTTATTCACATGCCCTTATGGGATCTTTGCTTTCCGGAGAATGCCATTTGGCCTATGCAACACACCCGCCACATTCCAAAGGTGCATGATGGCCATAGTCACAAACATGGTAGAATACATAATGGAGGTTTTCATGGATGATTTCTCAGTGGTGGGAAAATCATTCGATGAGTGTCTTAAAAATCTGACCAGAGTTTTGAAAAGGTGCATTGAGACTAACCTGGTACTTAATTGGGAAAAGTTTCATTTCATGGTACAAGAAGGTATAGTCTTGGGAAACCTAGTATCAAGCAAGGACATTGAGGTGGATCATTCAAAAGTTGATGTGATAGCAAAGCTTCCACCTCCCACATCAGTCAAAGCAATCAAGAGCTTCCTCGGGCATGCCAGTTTTTACCGGCGATTCATAAAGGACTTTTAAAAAATGTCTAACCCTTTGTGTAAATTGCTAGAAAAGGATCACTCCTTTATTTTTTCTGATGATTGTGGGTAGCATTCGAGGAATTTAAGAAGAAGCTAGTCTTAACACCCATCATTGTTTCCCTCGACTGGGAGCAACCATTCGAGCTAATGTGTGACGCAAGTGACTACGCAGTGGGAGCAGTGTTAGGACAGCGGAAGGATAAAATAATGCACCCAATTTACTGCGCAAGTAGAACGTTGAGTGGAGCGCAGCTGAACTACACTGTAACGGAAAAAGAGATGTTGGCTGTAGTGTTCGCATTTGACAAGTTCATATCGTACCTGATTGGCTTAAAGGTAATTGTATATACTGATCATGCTGCTCTCAAGTACCTGATCGAAAAGAAGGAGTCAAAATCGCGCCTGATTCGTTGGATGTTGCTGCTGCAAGAGTTCGACTTGGAAATCTGTGACCGTAAGGGCACGGAAAATCAGGTCGCTGATCACCTATCGCGACTGGAAGGAGCCGAAAAAACAGTTGAGGTAGAGGATATTCTGGAAACCTTTCCAGAGGAGCAGCTACTCTCCACAAGCCTTGAGAAAGTGCCATGGTATGCAGATATTGCAAACTACCTGGCAAGCGATATAGTTCCCTATGACTTTTCCTCTATCCAAAAGAAAATTGTTTACCGTGATTGCCGCATGCATTATTGGGATGAACCTTATCTGTTTTGGATTTGTGTTGACAATATGATCCGGAGGTGTGTCCCCGAGATAGTTCAATCTTCTGTTTTGCAGGCATGTCACACATCGGCATATGGCGGACATTTTGGAGGAGTAAGGACGGGCGCGAAAGTTCTAGAATCCGGGTTCTACTGGCCAACCGTGTTTAAGGATGCACATCTATGGGTAAAGGGCTGTGATGAATGCCAGCAAACCGGGAACATTTCCTGTCGCCATGAGATGCCCATGAACCCAATTCAGGAAGTTGAAGTGTTCGATGTTTGGGGAATAGACTTCATGGGTCCCTTCGTCAGTTCTTATGGAAATAAGTACATACTTGTTGATGTAGATTATATGTCCAAATGGGTGGAAGCTGCAGCACTCCCCACCAATTATGCAAGGGTGGTGATTGGGTTTTTGAAGAAGAATATATTCACCCGTTTCGGGACCCCAAGATCCATAATCAGTGATGGAGGCACTCACTTCTAGCCTTTGAGAAATTGCTGGCAAAATATGATGTACGCCACAAAGTGGAAACTCCATACCATCCTCAAACCAGTGGGCAGGTCGAAGTATCGAATAGAGAGATAAAGAGTGTGTTGACCAAAACTGTGAATGCCACAAGAACAGATTGGGCGAAAAAATTAGATGACGCACTCTGGCTGATGAGGCCAGCCTTGGAGCAAGATATGGCCGGCCTATGCACTTCAGTCAGTGACCTGGGTTCTCGAGTTGACACTTTGGCCACCCAAAGTGCTAGGTCCGGGAAAAAGATCATGGGCTGGCTCCGGGCATTAGGTCGAGCGTGTCACCTCGATCCTAGCACTGTCTCCGATCAGGACTAAGCACCAGGGAAGTCCCCTTACCTTACTTCGCTTTAATTTCTTTGACATGGGGACATGCCAAAATTTTAAGTGTGGGGTGGGGCATGGTTGTTGTTGTTGTACACTTGTAGATTGTGTAGTATTTTGGTTTGTTTGGTATTTTGATTTGTTGTTAATTAACTTCGACTTAGCCCGAAGACGGACACCTCTCGACGGGTCTTTTGAGGGTCTTAAGTCGAACAAAAAAAAATAATAACAAAAACAAAACAAAAAATCTTTTGTTAGGTAGTGTACCAGCTCCCTGTTGGTTTTTCTTTAAACCACGGTTCTTTTTCAAGGGATTCCGTTTGAACCGGGTGTAGTTAGTTTTTCTTTTTAGATTAGGAAGTCTTGGGTGAGGTAAGAATAGAAATAGGATCCCTGAACTCCGTAGTACCTTGAATATTGATTTCCTTAGCATGACACTTAGGCTCACTAGTTGACTCTAGCAAGAAAGCCTTAAATTGCATGTTCCTGATTTGGCTGAAAATACTTTGAGCAGAGTGTCTGACGATCCGAATTGACTGAGTCATGTGCCATGTGTGAGTGAGACTTTTGTGTATTCTGTGCTAACATTCAATGCCTAGAACTTCCCTGTGTGTGTACGAAGCGAAATGGTAGCCTTAATTGGTCTAGAAAATGATATAGGCGTTTCCTTTGTTGAACCTATTTATATACGTTTCGACCCACCTGATTGTATATACCATAGTTAACTCCTTTGAACCTATAATCTTATTTTATTTGGCAACCACATTACAATCCTAACCCAATTTTTGAATTGACTATCGTTTGAACCCTATCACCTCCTAGAAGCACGTGAGTTGTGACGAACATGGAAAAGTTAAAGTGTGGGGTGGTTGGTTGTGATTTTGAGTGGAACTAAGAGAATATAGATAAAGGTGCACAGTGTGATAATGAATACTAGAAGCCACCGGGACTGGAAAAAAAAAGAATGAAGTCTCAAATGGTGGTGGCTTTTGAAAAAGTGTGCTTAAAGAAGTGAAAGAGTATAACACAATGATGAAAAGGTGGAATAATAGTTTGACAAAATTATGGTCTTAAATGTGAAGAAAAAATATATAAAAGTGCTTAGGGAGGTATAACCACTCTTATATCCATATATATCCCACATGTCCCACAGCCTACATTACAACCAAATAAAGTCCTACTTGATTCTAGACTAAAGGAGCTTGATTAGTTGAGTATTACACTAAGGGCAAGCCTATGGTGCGGTTTATGTGGCATGAGAATTTCTTTATGAGGGTGAGCGAAATCTTACTTGTTTGAATTCCTCAGTGTGTGAATTGTCATAACTATGATATAAGTCTCTTTGTGGTGAGTAGGCACTTGACTCGTGAAAGGAAAGTAAGTTTGGACCTCTGACTGAGAGTAGGAAAACCGGTTAGGGACATTGCGTGGCTAGAGAGAGAGTCCACTCTTGAGGTTTGGATGTTATGTTGAGGTAGTCTACCAGTTTGAATTGTTCTTGGTGCGAGGAATGGGGAAGTTACCCTGTGATGATTAGGCCTATAGAGTATGGTTTTGTTTCTAGAGGACTAGCAACAGTTTAAGTGTGGGGTGTTGATAGTATCATATATTATACGATGTAGATGCTATTTATGCTCTAAGTTAACCATGCTTTATTGATGTTTTAAGTGTTAAATGATAACGAAATGCTCTAATTAAGGTTTTTGTGCTTTGCAGAAGTTACTTCAGAGTTGGAAGATAATATGGAGTGTTTTAGTGTCAAATATGTAGATACGAGGCCAAACGAGAAAATTCCAGATGAAAACGAGCAGGAAAAGGCTAGAAAGACTGGAAAACAGTCCACCGCGACCGCGGCTGGAACGCGGTGGACAAAGGAGAAAAACAGAATTGGCATAATCCACCGCGGTCGCACCGCGGTTGGCTCGCGGAGGCGAGCGGTCTGGAGATAGCCAGGAAAGCCTAAGGACTTAAGTGCAAAACGCGGGAAACTTATCCTAACCCTATATAAACTCAACAAACTCGCCCAAGTCAAGGTTTGAAACGCGGCTAGAACGCAGTGGACAAAGGAGAAAAACAGAATTGGCATAATCCACCGCGGTTGTCTCGCGGACGCGAGCGGTCTGGAGATAGCCAGGAAAGCCTAAGGACTTAAGTGCAAAACGTGGGAAACTTATCCTAACCCTATATAAACTCAACAAACTCGCCCAAGTCAAGGTTAAGCTTGTTTTAGACTTATTTTGGAGGCAAGAACAAGTGGGAAAAAGATCAAGACACCATTAGTTTTGAGAATCATGAATTATTTTATTGCTTTGTCTTGTTTTATTATGAGTAGCTAAACATTTAGTCTAAAGTTTTTATGGAACCTGTTGAAGGATGAAACTCTTGCTATGTTAATATAGATTTGTCAAGTTTAATCTCTATTTGTTCAACTACGTTCTTGTTGTAGTTAATTGAAAGGATCCTTAATTAGATGTGCCTATTTAGTATGTATTACTCGGGAGAGAGTGCATATTTAGATATTTGTTGAACATCATCACTCCCGACGTATGTGAGGAATCAATAACTTGGGGTTTAAAGGTGGGATTAGGGATAACGAAACCTTGGGTGCGAGCTAAGTGAGCTGTAATAAAAACCAGCTAGCGTAACTCGGGAGAGAATGTCTAGTAAATTGTCGTAATTACTCGGGAGAGATTTACGGTAGGAAGAGTGCTCATGATCGATAGAGACGATTAGGCGAATTTATATGAAACATAGCAGGAGGGATTCCGTCAATAGGGGAAATCATAACCTTAGATCCTTCACATTATTGTTTACAACCCATTCTCAGTTAGCTCTTAGTTAATGTAGTTTCATAAAGTAATAGTTAGTAGAAAACCAACCAATTGTTATTCAAAATATCTTGAAAGTTGAGTACGTGGAATTGAGTGTGTTTGATAACTGTGGTTGGTAGGTTAATACCCTGTGGGATTCGGCTCTGGGGTTAATACCCGGAATATATTGACAACGACCGTTTAGTCCTTTTTATAAGGCATAGTTGGGCGTGATCAACTATGTTGGAACTCCAACATACGGAACGTTCCAGTATAACATACTGGAGATTGGAGCACCTATGTATGAACTTCCAGCATATTATGCTGGACGAGTAGATTATACTGGAACTCCGGTATATTATGCTGGAAGCCCAGTATATTATACTGGAAGTCCAGTATATTATGCTGGAATATTTTCCGCATTTTGAACAATATTTTCGTTCAGATTTATCTTTACATGAAAAGTGGCTAAATTTCGATTACTTTTAAAACTGTGGCTATTTTTCAATTATCACTTGTAAATCTAGTTATTTTTGAATTTTAGGTCTTTTCGCCAAACTAAATATTTTATGTATATATTTTCTAGAATTGATAGTCATATTAATTGCTGGATAAGGGATAAGGGATAAGTACTTTCCTTTTTCTTCTATCTTTAGTGGTGCATTTATATTCTAAAATTCTTTAGATCAGTTTATTGACGTAATATATAATTATTTATTAGTTCTAAAATTGACCTTTTCGTATGATTGTGTTAAAACATGATAATGATTAGAGAAATTGATCTAGCTAGCTAGAAACAGTGCTAACTCCGAGAAATAACAAATTAATTTCATAACCGGATGTAGTGTATGCATGATCACTAACCTAAAATATCGTGTTAAATTCTCAAAACACCCATGATATATGGAATGTTTGAATCTATAACTCCACTTCAAAAAGAAAAAAAGAATACTATATAAGCGCTTTTAAAATAATAGTCAAAAATAAATATTTTGATATATATATAGAGAGAGAGCGCACGTTCTATATATTGCATACAATAATTATACAAATTTTATACAGTTTTTCAACTACCGAATATAAATAATTTTTAACGCGGTCTAAAAATGGAAAAGCCCAACAACAAAAAAAATGGTCTAGACTAGGGCTCCTAGTGGGGAATATAAATGGTCCTTTTCTGCTGAATAAGCTTAAGGAGGATTTGTTGGACAGAAATAAAAACGGCTAATATTTAGGAATTAGCTAATATGTCATGAATTTTAATTTTTCAGTTTAATTTTTGTAAAAATTACATGAGGCGTCTTATTTAGTCTCCCCCTTTTAATTTATACCCGTTTTGTTTTACTGTTTGCATCGATACACATTTTCTTTTTAAAAGCGTTTAAAAAGATGATTTTGCGCTTCAGGAATATTGACAAAACTGTACACTGCAGAGCAAAACTTCAGCATGTTTTGGTATGAAGTTTTAGCAAATGAACTAAATAACTTCAGCATACATTAGAAAAAACTCATTAGAAAATTGCATACTGCAAGACAAAAACTTAAGCATGTTTAGTCTAAAGTTTTAGAAAATGAACTAAAAAACTTCAGCTTGTTTAGACTGACGTTTCGGAGAAAACTCATGACAAAACTGTAGACTATAGGAAAAAACTTCAACATGTTTTGGTGTGAATTTTTAGCAAATGAACTAAATAACTTCAGCATGTATTAACAAAAACTCATTAGAAAATTATATACTGCAAGACAAAAACTTAAGCATGTTTAGTCTAAAGTTTTAGCAAATGAACTAAAAAACTTAAGCATGCTTAGTCTGAAATTTTAGCAAATGAACTAAAAAACTTAAGCATGTTTAGTATCAAGTTTTAGCAAATGAACTAAATAACTTAAGCATTTTTAGTCTGAAGTTTTAGCAAATGAACTAAATAACTTCAGCATGCATTAGCAAAAACTCATCAGAAAATTAAATACTGCAAGACAAAAACTTAAGCATGTTTAATCTGAAGTTTTAGCAAATGAACTAAAAAGCTTAAGCATGTTTAGTCTGAAGTTTTCGCAAATGAACTAAATAACTCCAGCATGTTTAAACTGAAATTTTAGCAAATGAACTAAATAACTTAAGCATTTTTAGTGTGAAGTTTTAGCAAATGAACTAAAAAGCTTAAGCATGTTTAGTCTGAAGTTTTCGCAAATGAACTAAATAACTCCAGCATGTTTAAACTGAAATTTTAGCAAATGAACTAAATAACTTCAGCATGTTTAGACTGAAGTTTCGGATAAAAACTCATGACAAAACTGTAGACTGCAAGATAAATAACTCCAACATCCATTAGCATGAAGTTTTAGCTTCAACATGAAACAACTTCATGCTACATTAGCATGAAGTTTTAGTTTCAAGGTGAAACAACTTCATGCAAGTGTGATTCTGAAGATGAATCTAGACAAATTTCTGATTTTTTGATAAAGCTGCTGAGAGGAGAGGAGGAGATCTTTTTTCACGAATGAGGTTGCAGATCATGCGATTTGTCAGGTGTAATTGTCATATTATTACAGTTTTTTTTTAACTGGCTACCAAATCAATAATTTTTAAAAATAGGGTACAATTTAAAAGGTGGCACAAATATAGGGTACGGGTGCAAATCCCCCTCAATTTTTGGGGACAAAAATATCCTAAATTGTCCTAAAATTAAAATTTTTAGTTTAAATTTTCAGGACAAAATAGATACTGGTTAATCCTTAAATTGCAACTCTAAAAATAGTTATTTGTGTACTTCTCCTTATATATAGGCTTTTAATATTTTCAGTTGTCAATGTAGGATTTTGTTTGCACATCCAACTAAACATAATCAATTGATCAAGTTTGAGAATAGAAATCTTCAATTTGATGAGAAAAAACATGAATATTTGTTATCTTTAGATTCGTCTCTGATAAATCTCATTGGACTAGCTAGTGAGAATATCATGTATAGTTGACCTAGCAATTTAAAGACAAGCTTTCCTTATTTTTTACAAGATTTCTTTTAAGATAGTTGACCATCTTCTCTCTTCGATAATGCTTCTATTTTTAATTACCAGATTATGATCTTGTTTAATGAGGTTGGGGCAATTATTTGGCCTGCAAAAGCAAAATAATGTACTGGTTAAGCTCGATTCAGCGGGACGAGTATGCGATAGCAGAGTGATGAAGTGTGCAGCTCGATTTTCTTATCCTTACGAGCTTGGAGACACGCACATAATAAAAAGTTAGTTTCAGGCTTCAGCTGCAATAAATACTCTAATGATTTGAATGTCACACAGTGAATTTCAAAAATTGACCTGCAGATCATGGTAATGGACCGCGTGAAATTTTGTTCGAAGGAGACACCCGTGAATCGTGGTGAGGGTCACAAGGAACTTAATTCGATGGAGAGATTGTTGGGTGTGCGAATAAAGTCGCGCATCGATAACTAAAAAGATTAGAAGCCGACATATAACTAAGGTGTAGGGATCTCTTAATAATATACGGCCTTTTGAGAAAGACCGTGCATATCCGGCTTAAAAAAATAATATCACACCATGATAAAAGTATTTTGGGTCGAAAATGTGAAGGAATTTAGCCGGCCTTGTAGTTGCATGTGTAAATGATGTCCGGCAGCACGTGTATTATATTCATGGAAATCTGAAATTATCGTATATGCTACAATAGTACTTAATTAGTTTTTGTCATACTAGTTAGAAAAATGACAATCAATATGGTCATTCAACTACTGATCCAAACATGCTCTTTTCTAAAAAGATTCTGCATTCGTCACGACAATCCAAATAGAAACTCCGATGCCATATATAGATCATTAGAGGTGGTGAGATTTACCGTCAGTGGCGGATTCAGAATTAAACTTTAATGGGTTTAAATTTTATTATTACTACCTCTGTTATATTTTTTGTACCTCATTTCTCACTAATCCGTTTCAAAAGATACTCTTTTATATTTAAAAGCAAATTTTAGATTACTAGTTTTAAAAGTTTTTTTTATTTTTTTTAAATGTCGTGCCCAATAAATTACCGACAAAAATTGAAATGGACGGAGTATATTCTTTTATTAGAAACACAATACTTTTGATCACGACCCCTTTGTTTTACTTCCTTTTTAACTCTTTGTATAATCTTTTTTGTTTTCTTCCTTTTGACTCTTTTACCAACCAGTTGTGAGGGCTTCACTAACACTATGAACATGGCCATTAACGTAGTTGAGAGATTACGGAAGTTTAATAAATGTTGCAGGGGCAAATAGATTCAATCACAGAATACAAAACTAAGGATGATTTTAAAAGTATGTTATAACTGCGATTCCATGTTGTTTGACCCACATCCAAAAGCTGTCAAATGGTAGAACTGGTTCAGAAACAAAAGAAGTGTACATAATGTTATATACATTCAATAAACAAGAATTAGAAATGAAGTTATTCGGGACATGGTGGGAATGTTTCTGTGGAGGATAAAATGCAGGAGGCGAGACTTAGATAGTTCGGGCATGTGAAGAGGAGTGACACAAATGTACGGTGAGGAGGTGTAAGAGGTTGGCTTTGGAGGGCCTAAAGAGAGGTAGAGGCAAGCCAAAAAAATATTGAGAAGAGGTGATAAGGCAAGATATATGTGGCGTTGCTCCAACTTACAAGGACATGACCATGGATAAGAAGGTATGGAAGTTGAAAATAAAGATAAATGGCTATAGTACATTACTTAGTACCATTTGTATATTTTCATATTCCTTGACTTCTGTTATCACTTGTTGCTTTTGTTCCGATTTTCTGATTGCATTATCTAGTGTTAGTTTTGTATTTTTACTTTGTTTTTCCGATTGTTTTGCTTGTTGTTGCCCTTCCATTCATCTTTCCTAAGCCAAGGGTCTACCCGAAACTGTATGGGTCAAAATTTATCTTTAGAATATTTGAGCCAAGATAGTATTAAGGGAAGAGTTATCAAGTCGTCGTTCGTCTAAATAGCCCAAGAAGCAACGAAGACTGTGATCGAAGAGTCAACGAGAGTCGTAGTCGAGGTGTCAACAATGGTCGAGGTAGAGTACCGTTGACAGAGCTATAACGGCTAGTTTTCAAGATAAGATATTAAAGAGAATATTCTAGTGGATATTCTCTGCACTAGTACTATTAGGGTTTTTAGAAACATGTCTCATATAAACAGGAAAAAAGACAATGATAAGGGACATGTGAAAGTGAAACTCATTTGTAAAAAGCACACACTTTGACTTGAGAAAGAATATCAGATCTCATTTGCTAAGATACAAACATCACATTTTCACTAAAATTCTCGTTTATACTTTTCCACCCGATCCAAGAATAATTCGAACAATCAAGGATTGACTATCACTCTTCTTTGTTAGAAAGAATATCCACTTATTCCATCCTTTAGTTGGTGAATCATCCCTTATATTTACTTAAATGTCATTTATTGTTGTTCATCATAGTTGAATGCTACATTATTGCTCTTGATTTCTAGAACGTTTATCATATGTTATTGCCAGACCAGGTCCACACGATATTTATTGCTTCTTTAAAAACACTATCTAAGGATATTATTGTTAGCTAGGATTAATCCTTATTTACATAAATTTAATTATCTGAACCAAGATTCATATTTTTTGTTCAAACAATTTGGCGTTGTATGTGGAGATTTTTTAGTTAAATTTTTATTTTCCTCTAGATCTACCATTAACGTAAGTCACTACGTCAAAAATCCCGAGATCTCCCTTCTTTGTGTGTGCAAATCCCTACATAGCAGGTAACCGAGAAGAAAGGACGAGGATAACAGGCGGATTCCCAACCAATCTCTTAAACGTCATCAATGAAAGCTGTGAAATAGTAGGTGAGGACCTGACGCCCAGTGTGCCCCCTAGGAGAGAGAAGTCACTGCCCCCACACTGCAGCATAACAAAACCCAATGGGAAAGGGGCCTCCACGTCTGCAGAGGAAGGGACACCCACAGCTATGAAAAAACTCCTCGAAGCATGGCTAACCGACTAGCTGACAAGCATCCTCAACAAATCCGCTCCAGGCGCGAATGCATAGGCCACGAGGACTTGCGTGGAACAACAAACAGACGAGCACTGCAACCAATCCCTCCCTCTAACGACAAGTACAACTTACAATGTTACTAATAGTGCAGGTGATAACTCCTTCGCTGCCATTCTAACAAGAATGGAAGAAATGGAGAATGAAAAAAAAGGCACTTCGAGACTATATGAAAGAACATCAAGAACGGGTTGATAAGATACCAGGCGCTCCTAAGTTGCTACCAAAAAAGGACGTTGGTAGGTTCATAGAGCAGTCGTACAACAATGATGCAGCTCCGCATGCCATAACAAAGACCTTCAAAATTCCACCCTACCTTAGGATATACGACAGAACGACCGATCATGAAGATCATGTGACTCACTACATTACCGCCGTGAAAGGTAACGACCTCGCTAAGGGAACAAGTTTCCTCCATTCTGCTGAAAAATCTTGGTGAAACCCTCACAGGAGGGGCATTAACATGATATTGACAGCTACCAGCCCGCTCCATAAAAACTTTTGAAGAAATGGCCAATAAGTTCGTAACCGCCCATGCCGGAGCCAAGAAGGCCGAGGCAAGAGTAAACGAAATATTTGCTATCAGGAAATCCTTGGGTGAGGGACTAAGGGACTTCCTCGCCCGATTCAACCGAGTAAGGATGAATCTGCCAAACGTATCCGAAAGGATGGCTGTCGCGGCCTTCCAGAACAGGCTGAGCAGAGATGGTTCAAGAGCAACTAGAAAACTGTTCAGCCGATTGATGAAGTATCCTCCAACCACTTGGGACGAAATCCATAACGCTTTTTGTGCCGAGGTCCGAGCACATGAGAAGTACCTCAACGGGCCGACTCATCGACTAACCTCGATACAAGCTGAATCTAGAAAAGATCGAAGAGACAACACCAGAAGAGATCACCCAATTCCGCGATCTAACAGGTAACAACATCAATCATATATCAGGACGGCCGCTACACCCTCCCTCTGCTACGAAGAAGGCCCTCCCAAGCCAAGGACGGGAACTTATGGAACGAAAAAGGTATGCCTCCCTTATTATCTATTCACTACTTTTGTGTGTTGCCTACAGAGATTGTCTACGCTCTGGAGAAACTCAGGCCAAAAGTAAAGTGGCTGCCAAAGATGAGATCAAACCTGAACACCAGGAAGTTCGATGCCCTCTGTGATTTCCACCAAGAATGCAGGCAAAAAACTGAATATTGCATCGCCCTAAGACAGGAAATCGTAAACATGTTACGGCAAAGGCACCTCAGGGAATTGTTAAGAGATAAGGGGAGGACCAACTTCGCTAGAGGGCGTGAACATCATGGCCCATCATTGCCAGCTCGTACCATCAACATGATCATCGACGGCGATGACGATGCCTCTTTTAACGACGTGAATTTCACCACCACTCACAAACTCAAGCGGTTGATCACCCGCGAATGGTATGACGGACTCGAAGAGAGTATCATTTTCGACGAGTCAGATGCCTACGGTTTGATTTTCCCTCATAATGATGCCCTTGTTATTACTTTACGCATTTTAGATACCGACGTCAAGCGCATCATGGTGGATGATGGAAGCGGAGCATGCATTATTTGTCCCCGAGTCCTTACCCAAATGAGGCTCGAGAATAAGATAGTGTCGTGTTGCATCACACTAACCGGTTTTAACAATGCAGTTACGCGAACATCCGTGAAAATTACACTCTTTATATTGGCCGGCATCGTAACTCCGGAGACAACATTCTACATCATGGACCAGGTCACCGCATACAATGCCATAGTGGGTCGACTATGGATACATCCCATGAGAGTTGTCCCCTCCAGCTTATACCAAGTAATTAAATTCCCAATTCCATGGGGAATATTCAGTATATGTGGAGAACAATGCACATCCCGAGAATGCTACCGCATTGCCTTAGACAACACAACCACCCAACAAAGAAAGGACAAAGAAAAAGAGGCATAACAATTAGCAGGGTCGAGGTCAGAGCACGACGAGACCGGGGACGGCATCAAAGACCCCGACATGGTCGAAGCTGCAGAATCGACCATAGAAGACTTCAACCCCGTTCAATTAGACTCCCACGACCATAGCAAGAAGGCCTATATCGGTGCAAACTTCAGGATCAAGGTAAATTAAGTCAATTCTTAACAGATAACGCAGATTTGTTTGCTTTCAGTCATGCAGATATGACGGAATCCCAAAGGAAATCGCCACACACAAATTAAACGTCGATCAATTCCACCCCCAGTGAGACAGGTCAGGCATAAGTTCAACTCCGAAATCAGCGACGCAATGTGCAAGGAGGTGGAAAAATTGTTAGAGAACGGCTCCATCAGAGAGTCTAAGTACCCCAAGTGAATCGCCAACGTAGTAATGATTAAAAAGAAAAATGGGAAATGTCGAATGTGCGTGGACTTCACAGATCTGAACTAAACATGTCTGAAGAATTCGTTCACGTTACCTTATATCGACCAACTCATCGACGCGACGGTCGTGCATGAATTATTAAGTTTCTTGGACGCTTACTCAGGTTATAATCAGATCCTTATCGAAGAACAAGATCAGGAAAACAACATGTTCATCACCAACCAAGGAACGTATTGCTTTAGGGTCATGTCGTTTGGGCTAAAGAAGGCGGGGTTTAGGTATCAAAGATTGGTAACGAGGATGTTCAAAGACCAGCTCGGCAAAACCATGGAGGTATCCATAGACGATATGCTGGTCAAATCCAAAAGGGCAAAGGATCACATCGATCATTTGAGCGGAATTTTCGACATACTAAGACGATGTGGAATAAAGCTGAACCCGGAGAAATGCGCGTTTGGCGTAGCCTCTGGAAAATTCTTGGGTTTCCCGGTGTCACGACAAGGGATCTAGGTCAACCCCGACCAAATCAAAGCTATAGAGGGGATACCAGAACCCTTGACCACCAAGAAATAGGTCCAAAGGTTGACTAGTTGCATCGCCGCCCTATCAAGGTTCATCTCGCGGTTGTCGGATAGGTGCCATAAATTCTTTAGTGTACTCAAGAAAGACAACGGCCTCAAATGGACTTCCGAGTGCATCCAATATCTACGAGAACTAAAGGCATACCTGTCATCACCGCCCTACGAAACCCGAACCTAAGGAGCAGCTCCTCGTCTATCTAGCCGTATCTGAAGTAGTAGTAAGCACAGTCTTGATCCGCGAAAACAAAGGTACGCAATATCCTATCTATTATATTAGAAAAATGCTCGTCGACGTCGAGACGAGGTACCTACACCTCGAAAAATTAGCTCTGGCCTTGGTCGTGGCTTCACGGAAGCTTAGACCATATTTTCAGTGTCACCCCATCTCGGTCATCACAATCTTCCCCTTGAGGAGCATTTTGCATAAACACGAGCAATCGGGAAGGCTGGCCAAATGTGCCATCGATCTAAGTGAGCACGACATCACGTACAGCCGCGAACGGCGATAAAGTCACAAGTACTCGCCGACTTCAGCGCAAAAATAATGCCTGAAGTCGAAACAGAAGCCGTCCAAAATTCCCTCCAAACACAAGAAATCTGGGTCTTATACACCGATGGTGCATCCAATGCGTCAGGGTTCGGACTAGGACTCGTACTCGAGGTCCCTACATGTGAAGTGATTCGCCCGTCCATAAGGTGCCCGGGTATGACTAACAATGAGTACGAGTATGAGGCCGTAATTGCAGGTTTAAGGCTAGCACTCAACTATACAGCAAAACGGTTGAAACAAAGTTGTGACTCTCAGCTCGTAGTCAACCAAGTCAAAGGGACTTTCCAAATCAAGGAACAAAGATTGCAAATATACCAGACCAGAATCTGCAAACTACTGCCTTAGTTCAACTAATGTCAGCTCAATCAAATCTCACGAGCATAGAACGCCGAGGCAGATGGCCTTACCAAACTAGTCGCGGCGACCAAAAGCATCACGACTGGAGATAAAATCATAGTCCACCTCCTCAACTTATCACTAGGCCAAATCGAGGTAAGAACCATAAACTTAACTTGGGACTGGCGCAATCGTATTATCGCATATTTGCAGGACGGCACACTCTCATGTGACAAAAAAGGCCAAAAAACTAAGAATGCAAGAGGCCGTATATAACCTCCTCCATAACGACCTGCACAAGAGGACTTACGACGGCCCTCTAGCGAAGTGCTTGGGCCTGAACCAAACCCAGTGCATCCTCGAAGAAGTCCATGAAGGCCATTGCGGATCTCACTCTAGCAATCGAGCACTGGTCAGATGCCTCATACAGGCGGGATATTACTAGCCCGCCATAAAGAAGGATGCCGTAGATTTCGTGAGGAAATGCAAAAAATGCCAAAAGTGCACCCCAATGATTCACCAAGCGGGCGAGCACCT
This sequence comes from Nicotiana knightiana, assembly GCA_005239525.1. NCBI lineage: Eukaryota > Viridiplantae > Streptophyta > Magnoliopsida > Solanales > Solanaceae > Nicotiana > Nicotiana knightiana. The sequence goes on along the minus strand of ML392763.1, from coordinate 151,142 downwards.
CCACTCGGTCACCTCCCATTGTTCGTTCATCAAATGGGGGATGGACATCGTGGGCCCCTCCCAGCAGGGCGAGTTAATGTACGATTCCTTTTGGTTTTAACTGACTATTTATCTAAGTGGGTGGAAGCAGGAGCATTCGCCCGAATACAGGAACAGGAGGTAATCACCTTTATATGGATAAACATCATCTGTTGGTTCGGCCTTCCCAAAGAAATAAGCTCGACAATGGACCTCAGTTCACACGAAAGAAAATCGATGAATTCTTCGAGAAATGGAATATCAAGAGGATACTCTCGACCCCATATCACCCCGCGGGTAACAGGCAAGCAGAGTCCTCCAACAAGTCAATAATTAAACATCATGAAGAAAAAGCTCGAACACGCCGAGGGACTATGGCCGGAAATACTGCTAGAAGTATTATGGGCCTACCGAACAATTCCAAAAACGAGCACATGAGAGATGACCTACTCTTTGTTCCACGGGACCGAGGCAGTAATACCAATCGAGGTCAGAGAACCCGACCTAAGATACTCCCACCGGAGCGGCACGAGTAACGACGAGAGCAAAAGGCAGGAAGTCGATGAACAAAGAGATATGACCTACATAAGAATGGTCGCCCAAAAAGAACAAGAAGAATGCTATTACTATAAGTAAGGGTCAGGACGCTCAAAGTCGGGGACTATGTACTGAAAGCTAAAACTCAAGCGAGCAAAGATCCCAGGGAAGGCAAGCTGGGAACAAATTGGGATGGTCTGTACAAAATCATAGCAAAAGCAAATAAAGGTTCGTTCCAACTAGAGAAAATGGAAGGAAAGCTACTACCAAACAATTGTAACATCATTCATCTCAAATACTTCAACTTCAGAGAGATAAAACGTCCCCCAAGTCGTACTTTTTTTTGCCTTCACTTGACTTTTATCCCATTTGGATTTTCTCAAGAAGGCTTTTAACGAGGCAGCGAAGGGAACGCTTTGAGTCGAAGTACGCGGAGGTAGGGCCAAGGTTACTATTTTGTTTCTCCGCCTCTCAATACTCTCCAGATCGACCAATGAAGGGACTAGATAGATTGAGTCTGGGATTGGAGCGCCAGCCAACATCTAAAAATCTATAAATTTCTCTAAGTACGCAACAATGTCAAAGCAATAAACGTTATGTTTATCAGGACATCTTTTTCGTATAAAGGTTATGTTTGATCCCCCTTGAACAAACACCTACTAGCCCTTGGCCGCAATTTAACAAAAGGTTATGTTCGACCCTGCTCGAACAAGCACCTACCGGTCCTTGGTCGTAATTTAACAAAAGGTTATATTCGACCCCGCTCGAACAAACACCTGCCGATCCTCGTCCGTAATTTAACAAGAGGTTATGTTCGACTCCGCTCGAACAAAAACCTATTGACCTTCAGCCCTAATTTAACAAAAGATTATGTTTGACCCCGCTCGAACAAATGCCTATCGATCATCGTCCGCAATCTTATGAAAAATTCCGCTCGACCCCCCCCCCCCCCCCCCCCCCCGAGCAAACACCTATCGGCCCTCGACCATATCCCAACACAAAAAAAATAATGTGTAATCGGCCCCAAGGCCACAGCCAGGTAAAAGACAACATCAACGAGGGAAAAGAGCAAAACAGGCAAACAATAGAAGTTTGAAAAAAACAAGTGCTGAAAGTAAACCATAGGAAGGGAAAAAGATGTAGAGAATAACTTTGGTATTTCATTCTTAAACATTTTACAAAGGACCATGAAGACCCCATCAAAAATAGACAAAAATTTACAAGGAAAACTAAAACTAATGATCGCCATCATCACGATCTTCAGTGCCTTCACCACCTTGTCCACGATGCTCTCTCCATCTTGATCCCCCTTACCATCGCCGCCTTCCCCCTCAGGATAAGAGACATCGTACCAGGTATCCCTTTCAAGCGGGTCTCGCCCTCCTCCTCCTCTTCGGCCTCAGGCGTAGCAGGATCAAACCTGCAAGCAACTCGAGCTTCACGAGCCTTAACGCGAACACCTTCGAGGGCAGCCTCTGAAACGGATCACGTCACACACAAATCTCAGAAAACATCCAACTAAGCCTCAACATGAATCCATTCCTCATATAGTTCCTGCGGAACATTAGGAAAATCTGAAGTACGAGAAGAATATGGATATGCTAGCAGTTGGGCTTTCTCAGCTCGGCCACCCGGTCATGAATGATAGAGTTATCCTTCTTCAGCTCTCCGATCCTCTCCTCTAATCGATATTCTTTAGCTTTCGCCATGGACCGGTCATTCTCTTGCTCGACCCGAAGGGTCCTGATCACCAACTTAAGCATCTCCGACTTCCTCCGAGCATCCGAACGGGAGGATTCTGCCTTCTCAAGCTCACTCTGCTTCTTAGTGACTTCACCATTAAGGGCCTCCAGCTGAAGCGAACATTCTTCTAACTGCCCCCGCATCTTGACCACTTCCGCTTGAAGGTCACTGCATTGGGCCTCCACGCCCCTACTGACCTCAAACTCCTCTTACTTACCCCTCAACATCCCCTCAAGGATGCTACACTTCTCGATGGCTTTCACTAGCTCAGCGTCCTTCTCCTTTAACTCATCACAAAGGGCCTGCATATCGCCGCCTTCACGAAATCGTATGTGAAGCTCTCGGTACTTACCGATACTCGAAGTACTTATTTTTCAACATCACAAATATTTCTCTATGCCTCTACTCTCTCCAAGCGCTTTCAATCTCCAAAATCACCGTCCGTAATCACAAAAAGAAAATAAGTAAGTTAGAAATGGAAATGCCCCAAAAAGAAAAACAAAGACAAAAAAGAGGAGAAGGACAAATCACCAAACACTCACTCTAAGAGCAAGACCGGCAATGCTCCTCGACAAAGCGTCGACATCTAACTTTTTGAGGGTCTTACTCTCTATCTCGAAACAAAGAGGATTGAGAGCACGGACTACGTCCTCGATGTTCTTCAGAAAGTCACAATCCATAGGGATCACAATGGTCCTCGTAGATCCCTCCAACCCTATCTCAAGTGGGTAAACCATTCCCCCAACATCTTCAGGTCGTCCACGTCAACGTCTGAACCCGAACCATTGCCCTCCTCAGTGATGCCTTTTCCTCTCTCGTTGGCCGGCAAGGAAGTATTAGCAGATGGTCGGGAAGTCGATGCCTCCTCTCGCCTCGAAGTATCGAGAACGTCACTGATCGTCCATTCTGCCTCTGTCCCCGTAGAAGGAAGGGGCATATCCATGCCGACTTTCGCCAACCTCGGAATCTCGAACCCCGACTCGATATCATATCTGATGATAATGGTCGCCATCTTGCACAGCGAAAAATCACAACAGCCCGAGTGACCCCGTCGCCAGCATCTACAGACATCCTCTTATGAGGCACCAAATCCCCATCACCATGCAAAGTCCTCTCGTATTCAAAAATAAGACGGAATACGTGAGGAGCCGCGGTTTCTACAGCCAAAGTCTTCGCGGCCGAAGAAGGGATAGATTCAAAAGTAGTTGCCGTTGAAGAAGGGACCAGAGAGCGAATGAAGCAGCCATAGCCGAAAGAGGGGCAGGAGCCGAGGAAGTAGCCACTTTCCTCTTTTGGAATGCGGGGACGGGAGCTTTCGACCTCCTCGAAGATCCCCTAGCCGAAGCTAGAAAAAACACATGGAAAGGGGAAGGTCACAAAAGTAAATCAAAAGAAAAAAGAACTAAGGCACCGATAATAAAGGGAACTTAGCAGCCGAGGGGAGAGCAAGCCCAAACTTCTTGAAGAAACCGGACCACTCACGGATCCCTACGATGTGAGGGAGAAGCCGACCAACCCAGTCAAAAATGTATTCGACCAAAGGAGGAGGCAAGGTCTTGGCTGCATGAGAAAAGGCAAGAAGTCAAAGACCACGACCAAGTACAAAAAAAATAGACACCTATATACGAGAAAATTAGATACTTACGAGTACAATTCCACGCCTCAAGAAAATTGTCGATGTTTGAAAAAAAAAGGAGAACTATCGAGCGATGAAGAACTGAGAGCAACACAAATCACTAGAACAGAGAGAAGAGGTTTAAAGCAAGAAAAGAGTAGGAGAGTGATATAGGGTTTCGAAACAACAGAAAACTCAAAACTTCAAAATCACACCAAATACCTCTATTTATAAGGATCTTGGCACCATGACCAAAAACGGTTCATCATTACTGGCACCAGAACTGAAGCAGCAGGAACAATCAGGGGTCACACGTGAAAAGAAGCAACGCATCGGGAATATGTGTCATAATGACGCATGAAATCTTGACGTCATCCTAATTCGTGGACAACATAACTTTAACGAATCGACCAGGAACATCGAAGTGTTTGAATTGAGCTACTCGTGTAGGGACATGTTGCTAGTTCGCCATAATCACCACGACATGCACAGCTCACTCGATTGTTTCGACCACAACGAACAAAATCCACTCATCAACCCCTCCTGAAGCCGGCCTCAATAAGCTGAGAGACTAACTATATGGGTCAAAATTTATTTTTAGAATATTTGAGCCAAGATAGTATTAAGGGAAGAATTCCCAAATCGTCGTTCGTCTCAATAGCCCAAGAAGCAATGATGTCTGTAGTCGAAGAGTCAATGAAAGTCGTAGTCGAGGTGTCAACAATGGTCGAGGAAGAGTACCGTTGACAGAGCTGTAACAACTAGTTTTCAATATAGGATATTAAAGAGAATATTCTAGTGGATATTCTCTGCACTTGTACTATTAGGGTTTTTTAGAAACATGTCACATATAAACAAGATAAAAAGACAATGATAGGGAACATGTGAAACTCATTTGTAAAAGCACACACTTTTGACTTGAGAAAGAATATCATATCTTATTTGCTAAGATGCAAACATCATTTTTTCACTAAGATTCCCGTTTATACTTTTCCACCTGATCCAAGAATAATCCAAGCAATCAAGGGATTGACTATTACTCTTCTTTGTCAGAAAGAAGATCCACTTATTCCATCATTTGTTGGGTGAATTATCTCTCCTATTTACATAAATGTCATTAATTATTGTTCATCGTAATTGAATGCATAGCTCTTGATTTCTAGAACGTTTATCATATGTTATTGCCAGACCAGGTCCACACGATATTTATGCATACACAATTACCCTCCCTAGACCCACTTATAAAATTACACTAAGTTGTTATTGTACATTCAATAAACAAGTTACTCTCCTCTCAATCCCATGGGATTTGATTGAATTGAGAAATTCTCAGCTGTAAAATTGGCAAGGCATGATTATATAATCTTTAACATTTTACTATTATGTTTTCATGTTATCTTATATTATAAGTTATCTATAACAACATTTCGTTATAACAACCTAAGAATGTTGAAACAAAAACGTTATTATTATAGAGATGTTTGATTGTATAAGGATTTAATTTATATACAGCGACACTGTAATTGCACTAGGCATTATAGCATATGTTGTAACACATGTCATCAACTTTATTTTCTCTACTACTAAATTATAGTCTACTCATTATAGAGAGTTACGTGTTGTCGTAGATCATCTTAACGTGATGATGTAAGAAAATTATAATATGTCAATATGCAGAAGTTAAATTCTTAACGTTACTAAATGATTTGGTTTTTACTGAGTGTACAAATCAATGTCCCTTTCTTTTTCTTTTTACTCAACTTCTATAACAAGAATTAGTGATCTATGTCTGGTATACATATTTCACAGCAACCGATTTTAGACTCTTTTTCTGTCCTCATTTAATTAATTACTCCAGAGAAAGCTCTTGATTTGTCTAATTGCATTTCTTCGATCGATGAATTATCAATAGAATTTAAAAACTTTTTCAGCATTTCCACTATAATGGCCTGCATTGGTTTTAGCATTGTCCATTTCTCCATAAGCTTATGTATATAATTTATTAAGGCTGCATTTTCATATAGTATAAATTCATGCAAGTTATTTGGAGAGAAAAAAAAAGGAAAAGGAAGAGAGACCTAGTGAATATATAGCTTTCAGATGGAGGATCATAAGAAGTTAGAAGAAGGATTTGGCAATCAAAAGAAACATATTAGTGAAGAAGAGATTGATTATAGTGATAATCAATGGAAAAAAGATACTAGGATTGTTACTAATCAAGATTTGGTTAGTCATGAAAATGGGCAAAAAGATTTGGACCAGCCATTGCAACAAGAAGAAAAAGAAGAAGAACCTCCTCTTAAGCATAAGAGTAAAAGGGTTGCAACATTGGATGCATTTCGAGGCCTCACTATAGTGGTATAGATTTAACTTATACACGCTGACAGTGTTAATTAAATTTCGCTTACACTATCAGTGTATTCTAGAAAGGGAGCCTTGGAACGTAAAGTTGTTTTCATGTGTGACCTATAGGTCATCGGGCCGAACCGTGGAAGTAGCCATTAGCGTTTGTCTTAGGGCAAGCAGTCTACATCACACTCTTTTGTCAGGCGATCCTTTTTCGGACCCTGCGTGAATGCGGGATAATTTATGCACCGAGCTACCCTTTTTTTAATCATCAGTATATTCTAACATATTATAGCATGTAATTTATTGTAATTTTTAGATTACTAATTTCATCTTTTATAGAAAGTTGTCTATACTTATCATCTAAGTGAATGAACAAAAGAGCAGTCCGGTGCACAAGGCTTCTCGTATTTATGCAGGATTCATGTAGACAACCTACCATGATACAAGTATTAGTGGTTGTTTCTACGGCTTGAACCCGTGACCTATAAATCACATGGAGACAACTTTACTGTTACTCCAATATTCACCGTTCAATTAAGTGATTTGATACTATACAAGATTGTCAACGTATAGAAATTAAACTCTGATGATTTTTGAAGTATTTTAATGCTAAATTCTCTTGTTTAAATTGGATGTTAAACTTTTACAGCTAATGATATTGGTAGATGATGCTGGGGGAGCATATGCGCGTGTAGATCACTCGCCATGGAATGGATGCACATTGGCTGATTTTGTAATGCCATTTTTTCTTTTCATTGTTGGGGTTGCAATTGCCCTTGCCCTAAAGGTACACCATCTTTTATATTTTATTTTTCTTGACTTAATATCTTAAATAATTAAAATGTAACAAAAACATATAGCAATGTAACTCTTCTATTTTTCAAATAAATTCAAGTAACAAATTGACAAGTCACAACTAATTCGAAAGTTTTTTTTTTAATATATAAGCGAAACGAAATATTTAACTTAGAATGGAAAGATAGGTTTTTTATTTTGTTTAGAATTAGTCCCTACACTTAAATTTATTTGATAAATAGTTTAAATTTATCCTCTGTCTACGTTTTCGTCCATAAATACATACGATGTTATTTCTCGATTAAAAATACCACTCCTGCTAATGAAATAGTTTATGGGTCCCCTTTTAATGCATTGGCAATATTTTATCGGGCTACGAGACTTCTCATATCCAGATTGAGTATACCCGCCAATTTGTTAGACCCGACACTATCTCAGACCTCTTTGACTGGGCCTGGATCATCCAATAGAAAATTGGGCTAGTTCTTAGGCCCATTTATCTTTTGGGCTAACACTAGCCAGCTCTATCCTGTCTTAGGCGAATATTATCCTTTTTAACCTGCGCTAGAAACTATTTACATTTGGTAGTCAAAAAATGTATAAAAATTGTATAATTTTGTATATAACATAAAAAATGTATATATATATATATATATATATATATATATACAAAAAAAATTATACATTTTTCGGCTAATTATTT
>ML392763.1:117476-142949 GCA_005239525.1 Nicotiana knightiana | reverse complement strand
AAAATATATATATATATATATATATATATATATATATATATACAAAAAAAATTATACATTTTTCGGCTAATTATTTTTACAGCGGCTTACATTGTCATTTTTCCTTAGGTGGATTTTGGTCCAACTTCACGTTTTGTAAAGAAGAATTAACATAAATAGCCTCCCACACACCCGCTTAAACTAAAAATAACTGAAGGATGTATAATATATGTAAGATCCATCTATAATATATGCATAACTGTGTATAATTAGTGTTTAATCTACATATACTGGCTAGAAAGTAAACAGCGAATTCGACTGGCTATTTGCGTAAATATCCCTTTTGTAAAGAAATGTAGTTTTAGAGCAATTGTATGAATCTCTTATTTAATTAATGGAGCTATTTCTGACTTTTCAGAGAGTTCCCAAGATTAGTGCTGCAATTAGAAAAGTAACACTGAGGACACTGAAGCTTCTCTTTTGGGGAATTATTCTACAAGGTATGAACTGCAAATTCTGAACCTTGTATATAAGTAAGCTCCAACAGACCAGACGACGACGACGACAACAATAACAATAACATACCCAGTGCATTCGGACAATGTGGGTTTTGAGGAGGGTAGTGTGTATGCACACCTTACCTCTGCCTCGAGGAGATAGAGAAGTTGCTTCCGATAAACCCTCTGTTAAAGAACAACAGACCAAACTGAAATTATATTTTTGTAGGAGGATACTCCCATGCACCATATGATCTATCTTATGGAGTGGACATGAAGATAATCAGATGGTGTGGTATTCTACAGGTCTAACCTCTTTCATTCTTCCTCTGCAAATATTTTTAGCTATTTTATTAAATTGAAAAGTTTTGTTTTTTTATCTAATACAAATTTTTGTTACAATTTGGGCAGAGAATAGCCTTGGTTTACTTTGTAGTAGCTCTCATAGAGATCTTAACTACCAAGCTGAGGCCTACAACCTTAACCCCTGGTCATTTCTCTATTTTCACTGCCTACAAATGGCAATGGTAAGCAATCAAAGTTTCCTTACATTCATCATGTCAAATGTTAATTGATTCACGAGTTCAGGATGCAGCCACTAACTCTTGCATTAGGGTAGGTTGTCTACATCAAAACCCTTGGGATGCGGTCCTTTCATGGCCCCTGCGTGAATGTTGGATGATTTGTGCACCAGGCAACCCATTTTTTACTTATGGTTTTAATAAATAGGAACTAAGATAAGCATTGAATTCTATGTGTTTCAAATAAATTGAGATTTATAGCTTGATTCTTTACTTATTCCATCCTAATAAATATCGCATGAAATGGTTCGATAACAGTTTCACCGGATTGCAAGAAAAAATGGTGCAACAACTTTCGCGCAGCTACTAATCCTTGCTTCTTTGCCTTATCTTTTACTAAGAAACTGATTTGAAGTCCAACTTTCTTCCTTTTTGCTTGAGTGAAATAAGGGCCACTAACACGAACTTCCTTCCGCTTGCTTCGCCCTATCTATTCATCTATTTCCTTCTCAATAATATCCAACAATCAAGAAAATGTGAAACTATTCCACTCCATAGAACTTGATCTTATTCTCGCCGTTTGCAGGGTTGGAGGATTCGTTGCATTCGTCATTTACATGAAAACAATATATGGTCTTTATGTTCCCGACTGGGGCTTCGTGGTTTACCATGAATATATACCTGAAAGATACACTGTATGCAGAGTTAAAACAAATTATTGATCCTTAATTAAAATAGTACTAATCATAACAATACATAACTAAATCTTGTTAGCTGAAATTTTCAGGTAAAATGTGGGATGAGAGGGCATATAGGACCTGCTTGTAATACAGTAGGTTATGTGGATCGACAAGTCTGGGGTATCAATCATCTCTATAATCAACCTGTTTGGGCCCGCTTGAAGGTATCAGAGCTAAAGTCACTATTTTGAAACTGCTAAATTTTAGTGATTAATAGGCTATTGATAATATATTTAGGCATGCACATTGAGTTATCCAGCTTCAGGTCCTTTTCGTAACGATGCTCCTAGTTGGTGTCGCGCTCCATTTGAACCTGAAGGTTTGCTGAGGTTTGTCTATTTAACCATAAACGACTCGATAAAAATGAACTCAGAGTTCACCTGGTGCATTGATCCTTTGTTCAAATTGTTTTCAGCTAAGCACAGTTTCTGTTTCCTCTCTTTTTTAGTACAATTTCAGCTATCATGTCTGGTACCATTGGCATCCATTATGGACATGTCTTGATTCATTTCAAGGTAATTATATTGGTATTTCATGAATTCATTCTATCACGAGTTTAACTTCTATATACTGACAGTACAAAAGAATTCTTACATTATCAGGTCACATAAAAGATAACTACAAATAATCATCCATAAAAAGGGGTATTTGTAACATGAAAAATAGAGCAAATTACTTGTTACGACAGGTTAAAATTTTGCTTCTTGTCAGTATGTATAAGTTAAATCTTTCGATCAAGAATGTAATAGCAATTGGAATGGATTAAATTCTGTTTCAGGGTCATGGTGAGAGGCTAAAACAATGGATTTCAGTGGGGCTTGGTTTACTTATCATAGCCTTTATTCTTCATTTCTCAGATGGTAAATTCGTCAACATAGTCAAGAACTATGTTGCTTGGACTCTCTGAAAATGTTGTCGGGTGCATGTCGGATTCTCCAAAAGCAGCGTATTTTTGGAGAATCCTACAGGGGGCAACAGTATTTTGAAGAGTCCGCGCAACATAGATCAAGAAAATATGTTGTGTCTGGTTTATTTGATAAGTTAATATAGTCATTTAACACGATTCTGTTTTTCTCTTGCAGCAATTCCTCTTAATAAGCAACTATACAGCTTTAGCTATGTTTGTTTCACTGCTGGTGTAGCTGGAATTGTATTCTCAGGATTCTATATACTGGTACACATGCCAATGCTGCAATTTAAACAACTTAAAGCCAAGATTTTAATGTTCTAATTTTATTCTGAGAATTTGCTTTTGGAAAATGAATACATAGATTGATGTTTGGGGACAGCGGACGCCATTCGTGTGGCTAGAATGGATTGGAATGAATGCAATGCTGATATTTGTATTGGGAGCACAAGGCATATTTGCTGGTTTTATAAATGGATGGTTTTTCAAGAATGAAGATAACAACCTTGTAAGTACCATCATCCCTTGCTAGCACTGATGAAGTCATGTCTAGTCAGTGGCGTACATAGAATTTTACACAAACAAACAGTATCGACTTTTTATTATAACTCGACTTGTAAGAGAGTCTTGATTTAGTGGTTTAGATGTTCTGAGGCATTACTTCTCGTTCCAACTTGATATATATTTTGCAATTTTGTCAAGCAGTATCGATCATAAGGTAAGGGTAAAGTATGCGTACACATTACCTTCCCCAGAGGCCCATATCCCACTTGTGGGATTTCACTAGGTTTGTTGTTGTTGTTGTTGTCGTCGTTGTCAAGCAGTACTATCGGTGTATTGTATGTATGCATATACGTATTTTAAGGTTTGGATAATAGAGTTTTAGGTCTTCTACTTCTTGTAACTGATGGATGCATCATGGTAGGTTGCTATTTACGTCATACTCCCTTGGGGTGCGGCACTTCCCCAGACCGGGCTACCCGTTTAGGTCTTTTATTTCTTGAACATGTCCTAATCTGTAATTAAGATACGAGAACTTAAGTAGTTTCAATGATTTTATACTACTTCCACATTAAGAAGATTGTAATAATTCTTGTCATTTGTATTTTTTCAGGTTAATTGGATTCAAAAACATGTATTTTTTGAAGTGTAGAAGTCAGAAAGAGTAGGAACTTTATTGTATGTGATATTTGCTGAGATAACATTCTGGGCAGTGGTTGCTGGGATATTACACCAATAAGACTCTCTCATTTCTCTGCTCACTGTCGCCTTACAGTGCCCATACGGGTTTTCACCTATAAGACTCTCATTTGTTCTTGTTCTTTTTTTTTTTAACTGAGATACGACATGCGGAAGGTTTCCCAATGACCCTGGCATAGGGACTTCAAATATTTTCAAATATTGCTCAGAAGTTCTTAACAGGGAGAAGGCGAAAAGAACCTTGAACTGAATTACAACTTTGGGAACTGTTTCTACAGAAAAACCATAAAAGGAAACTATAAGAGAATCACAACAGATAGATCAAACCAAAAAAATGCAAATCAAATTGTAGTTTTATGCTTCTGTAAATTATATGCAAAATCATTCTATTCTACCACTTTATTGCCTTTTAATAATTCATACACCTTGCATATTTCACACCATTTTTCTTCCTGCTACTTATTTTGTCTCAATTATTAGTAATTCTTTTGTTTTGAACACAACTATTATGGTAAAAATTATAAGGGAATGCAACTCTGATAAGAGCCTTATTATCTATTCTTCACTTGCAACTTTTCTTTAGTCAATCAAAGTAAAAAAATAAATTGGGTAAAAATTAGCGGAGTTCCAACTCTTTCCGACTTCCTTAACTGCGGCTATTTTTCAATTACAAGGCTGAAAAGTTGTTACCTAGCACTATTACTACGACAGTCAGACCTCTCTATAACAGTATCCCTATATAACAGTCATTGACTATAAAAGCAACGCTTTTTTTGGAACCGATTTTTATGTTATGTTATATGCTTTCTATAACAACACTTCACTATAGCAGCCAAAAAATAACGGAACAAACGAGGTTGTTATAGACAAATTTGACTGTATTTGAAGTGTCACAATACTTCAACTTTTTTCCTAGTAAAATACATGTCCAAACACAAATGAATTCTTATACTCTCTTTAAACATTAACTTCAAATTCCTTTTTTTTTCAACTTTAACTAAACATCGTCTAAAATACCTAAATAGTGAAGTTTCAAATGCATAAATTGCTATGTTTCAAGTTAAACTTACTATTGTCGCTCAAAGGAACATGAATCACTTCCAAAGTTGCTAGATTTCTATCAAATGGTAAAAAATTTGTTTTTCTTGGTTTTCCAGCCCGGTTAAATTTGGATTCTAGTCTGGAAGTCTCAAGGGTAAAGTACGATTTTATACCCAGAAAACGAACTCGAGACATCTGATTAAGCATAGTACTTATGACTCCACCATAAGTCCATAACACTGATTAGTTGTTGGTAATGGTCAACAAACTTTAGACGACAAATTGTAGGATAGATACTTTTTAATTATTGCTGTAACATCTAACTCATATTTCACTAAGAATAATTTTTTTTTAAAAATCCCTAGGTAAATTATACCTATCCAAATAACACCACCTCGTAGAAATATATATGATGGATGCAGCAAGCAGCAGTACTATCCAATATCCATATATTGGCTTTTCTTCCTTAACCCCCGAGGGATCATACCTGGATTATTACTGCACCCTTTGATAGGAATAAAAATAATACTATAATCCCGAGATTAGTTATACCGTAATTTTATCACAACCGAACATGAGATAAACTTATCTCAAATATAATTGCGGGAATTAATTATCCCTTATCCCTCGTACCAAACGAGCCGCTCTACTCCCATCGACTTGGGGTGCTTAACTTTACACTATTGACCTGAAAAACTTACTAATGAACATGTACATGGAGCCACTACCTTGCCAAAAGGCAAGTGAAATACATCATCTTATGGTTACTATGTCACCTGTACATACATACAACTCTAAAAACTACGCTTGAAAAATCTAACTTCTTGACATTCTTAACATGATTCTACAAGGTTAGTCCTGCAAATTCTTGACTTGAAACTTTGACACACCTAGCTTTTTCACCTCTACATTATACACCTTATGTACATATGGCGGTATAACTAATACAAGTATACTGCACGAGTCAAATGAGCCTCCTTTTGCTATGAACACAGAACTATACATTCAGTAGTTGTTACTCCCAACCCATCAACATCTTCCAAACAGCTTCCTCAATCTTGTTCCTCGGAGGACCCGTGCCATTCCCTTCATCCAGTAAGACTCGGTAAATTTCCCATTCGCGATCACCGATCAGGGATCTCCCTATCTCTGCCTGGAAGATGCAATTAGCAACCAAGTAAGACTACTACCTTTAGAACCTAAAATACAAAAGCCACATAGCATTAACACAAGCAACATTTTTTCTTCTTTCTAACTTATCTTTTGAGAAGGGAAGCCTTGACGTAACTGGTAAAGTTGTTGTCATGTGACCAGGAGGTTATGGATTCGAGCCGTGGAAACAGCCTCTTGCATAAATGCAGGGTAAAGACCTCACGCATAGCGGGAGCTTAGTGCACCGGGCTACCCTTGTTTGTTAATTTATCTTTTGATTCAGTTTGATAAAGTGTGCTAAGAGTGACGAGGTTAATAGTAAAGCGTAGAGTGATACATCATGACATACCGAAAAGATACCAATATTGAGCGTCTTGAGAGCCAGTGTAATGTCATAAAAGACGATCGGCCGACCCTTTCCGGATAACTCTACAGGGTTTGCAACCAGCAATTCTGCATCAGGACCTCGGTTCATCAATGCCACTCTAAGAGGACGACATAGTTCCATTTGAAGACGTGAGCACAAAGCATTCAGTTTGTTAGGGTCAACTATTTTCTTCCCATCAGCTTGCATTATGAACAAGTCGAGCTCACATTCTGTTTTAGTTTTCTTAGTGAACCGCCCATATGATATCTGATATAACAATGAAGTAATTGGTGAGAAAATAGTTTTACCTCAGTTCATTATCATTGGGTGCATGAAGAGCAAACACAACAAAAAGAAGAGAAGTTTTTTATTTGACTACCGTATTTTGCACTTCTGCAGCAAATGATGATATTTAGTAACATCACATGCAGTGGCGGAATCAGAAATTTCACTAAGGGATGTCAAAATATAAAGAAATAAACACGCGAAGAAACTAAGGGGATTCAATATATATTATATATCCATAGCTATACAATATAATTTTCCAATGAAGGGGTGTCATAACTTAAGGTGGCTTCGTCGCTGATCATATGGAGAATATATATATATTAAAATTGCTGACTAATACTCTGTTTGATGAAAAAAGAAATTTAGGATAAATCAAACAATGCAATAAATCTCACAAACAAACAATGCAAAGATACTATATAGGTTTACTCAATAGACAAATTTTAACTTCAAAACCTTTCTCTGAACGGCAGCATACTGGTGTTCACCACGTATATGGTTATCGGGCGATTTTATCCGCTACACATATAAACACGAGACTTTTCGTAGATAAGATATATTTCTGTACCTGTATATTGTAATCTTTCAGCGTCCTCATTATGTCATACAGAAGACCTTTGTGATCTTGGCAAACAATCTGGACGAGAGTATGACCAGGGCTCAATAAATTATCAACAGCGATAGACGCTTTATTGCAGGCAAGAGATTTACTCTGGTGCTCATTAAGTATCTCAAAGCTAAACATGTCTTCGGCAATTTCTTGAGGAAGGAATGATGGCCCTTGAGAACAGCCGGTGATTTCGGATACAACCATTTCTATGTCACAACTAATCATCGCGTCACCCAGAACAGACTTCAACTGGTCATATGTGTCTTCTTGTCTCTTCTTTGTATGTAAAAGTTCTCTGATAAAACAATTCCGTTTCTGAATTAGGACTCTTATAACACAAATGTTAACCAAAATACGATTTGAGATGTGTCAAATGAAAAAGAAGGTCCATATTGATTTTGATAGCTTAAAGTTCAATAAATTACTAAGCAGACAACATACTTCAGAGAGGAGGGAAAGTAGAGGAGAGAGAGCAGCAGAAAAGGATTTACGTCTACGAAAGTACAAATCATGGGCAAAAACATTAAAGCCTGATGCACTAAGCATCCCTTCACGCAGGGTCCGATAAAGGGCCGCACCCCAAGGGGTGTAATGTAGGCAGCCTACCCTAATACAAGCATCAGTGGCTAATTCCACGGCTAGAACCCGTGACCTATAGGTCACACGGAGACAACTTGACCGTTGCTCCAAGGCTCCCCTCGGCAAAAACATAGAGACCAAATATTTACGAACCTTGTGTCAGTGATGAAGAACAGGTCCATCACTTTTCCATCAGGAGTAGTGGATATCTTCACCTTCTTTATTGTTAGCTCGAGATCACAAAGTACAGCCGTCACATCTGCCATAATAACAACAACATAATCAGTATTACTACAGGTATAAGCAGACAAGATATTTTCCAACAACAAATAACCAGAGGCATAAATTGTTTAAATAAGCAAACTAAACCGCTAAAAGATACACATTCAAAAGGTTTAGATTTTAAAATAAGAACAAGGTTCAAATTAGTTACCATGTAAAAGACCCCTTCGATCGTAGCAACAAAACGTCAAGAGGAATACATCAGGAGGCCTTGGCGACTGTATCTCAGAGCGGTAATACGATATGCCGGAGGCAGAAGAACAAGATGGACAAGCTCCCATCAATCTCTTCTTTAACAAATTCCACCTTGTCTTTGGTGTTCCCACCACCCAAAACACTATGTAGCACCATATCCCATCGGTAGATACATCTTCAACAAAAGGAATCAAAAGTTTAAGATGAAATATTACAAAATTCTCCAGCATATATCAATTATCACAGTATAATTCAGATACAACACATGAGCCGTCGTCGCTTAATGCATGTAGGGGGCTGGGGCTTTTCCCCCACGACCCCTTTTAAAGGAGAACCAGAAGAACAACAATGAACTCAAAGCTAATGAAGGAGATCCGCAACTTGAACAAGGTACACGGGATCTTTCCTACCCCTTTCTATTTCGACTTCTTTGAAATGAGAAAGGGCCGGACCATAAGGGTTTATTGTCGCAGTCTTACCCTGCATTTCTACCAGAGCTTGTTTCCACGACTCAAACCCGTGACCTCTTTTGAGTCAAACTTCATTCCACTAAGAAATTAGGGAGAAAATAGAAAGAAAGAAACACACACACACCAAAAGTAATCTGTAGGTTCAGTTCTTCTTTAAGAAAACATTAGCATTGCATTCACAAATTCAGTAAGGGAAAGAAGTTACTCCACTTTGAAAATGAAAAAGTACTCCAGTAATCCTCAAAATCAGCAGACTCTCAACCAAATTTCAGAAATCAACTAGTGATTGATTATATCGTTAAAAGATTGAATCTTTTCACTCAACACACCCACACAAAACAAGAAAGATTGAATCTTTTCACTCAGTGCCAAAAAAAATAAATTAAAAATAAATAAATAAATAAAAAATGAAAGCAATAATCAAGAAAGATTGAATCTTTTCACTCTCTGCCCCACACACACACACAATGAAAGCAATAATCAAGAAAGATTGAATGTTTTCACTCTCTGCCACCCACACACACAATGAAAGCAGTAATCAAGAAAGATTGAATCTTTTCACTCTCTGCCACACACACACACAATGAAAGCAATAATCAAGAAAGATTGAATCTTTTCACTCTCTGCCACACACACACACACAATGAAAGCAATAATCAAGAAAGATTGAATCTTTTCACTCCCTGCCACACACACACACACAATGAAAGCAATAATCAAGAAAGATTGAATCTTTTCACTCTCTGCCACACACACACACACAATGAAAGCAATAATCAAGAAAGATTGAATCTTTTCACTCCCTGCCACACACACACACACAATGAAAGCAATAATCAAGAAAGATTGAATCTTTTCACTCTCTGCCACACACACCAGAAAAATGAAAGCAATAAACAAGAAAGATTGAATCTTTTCACTCTCAGCCACACACACATACACTCAATGAAAGCAAAAATCAAGAAAGATTGAATCTTCACTCCCTGCC
Organism: Nicotiana knightiana; assembly: GCA_005239525.1. Lineage (NCBI taxonomy): Eukaryota > Viridiplantae > Streptophyta > Magnoliopsida > Solanales > Solanaceae > Nicotiana > Nicotiana knightiana. The sequence goes on along the minus strand of ML392763.1, from coordinate 133,133 downwards.
ACACACACACACGCACACAAATGAAAGAAATAAACAAGAAAGATTGAATCTTTTAACTCTCTGCCACACACACATACACACACACACACTGAATCTTTTAACTCTCTGCCACACACACACACACACACAAAATGAAAGCAATAATCAAGAAAGGTTGAATCTTTTCACTCTCTGCCACACACACAAACACAAAATGAAAGCAATAATCAAGAAAGATTGAATCTTTTCACTCTCTGCCACACACACAAACACAATGAAAGCAATAAAAAGGAAAGATTGAATCTTTTCACTCTCCGCCACACACACACACTCTCAATGAAAGCAAAAATCAAGAAAGATTGAATCTTTTCACTCCCTGCCACACACACAAATAAAAATGAAAGCTTCACTGTAAATGGAAGTGGAAGAAGATAAAAGAAAGAGCAAACATACCAACTCTGACAATAGAGAGACCAAAGAAGAGAATGATGCGACAAAGATCAGAGCCTAATCCAGTTTTATCTGGACAATTGACAGTAATCACACTTGGGTCTCCTTCTCTTTCTGAGTGATTCACAAGCACTACATCATCATACAATATTCCCATCTATATTCTATGGAGGAGAAGTTTCTTTTATTTCTCCTCCTTTTTCCAAATTTTTTCACCAAATAAAAAGATTCAATCCTTTGTTTTTAAGAGAAAAATCTTCTTCTTCCTTTGTTCTACCTCTCTTCCTCCACATATATCTCTGTGTTTGCTTAGTTTTGTTCTTTACAGGGTACAGGATTTTCTTGGTTGGTATTTGAAAAAATGATAAAAAATGGTCCTTTATGTATGGGGGCAAGTTTAGGGTGGTCCGTCAAATTATTTCTAAGCAAATTTAATCCTTTAAATTAGTAGAAAATGAGACTTTTGATCTACGTCAAATATTGAATTGTCTTTCTTTGATTGTTGTTTGAGGTGCAAATTCTGTTATTTTAGTTTATTTTGAGTGTCTGGTGTACTTTTGTGTTATTATTTTGGTGTTGCGCTTTTTGGTTAATTCTTTTTTATTTTGGTGTTATTTTAGTTTATTCTTTTTTTTAAATAAAAGTTTCTTCGTTTTTTTCTTATGATAATATAAGGTTATCTTTCTTGGTTGGTTTGGTGATGATTAATAGTATTCATTGTATTTCTATTTTGTTAAAAATAGTTACTCAATTTTTTAACCAAATGTATCAAGCAAGAAATAGAAGGCTACTTTTAGATGAATTTAGATTATATATATCAAAAATGTAAAAAAAGAAATTCATATTATCAATATAGCTTAATTTATGTAATTATCATTATTATAAGATAATGAATTACCTGATAAGCTTTGATATAATGTGTAAATATTTTATTTACTTGAAGCCTAAAATCATCCTCAATGAGATTTTGAGATCTTATCTTTTTGGTCCCCAGAAGATGGGTAAACTTTTACATTTTGTCTGAATTCGATACTATTTAGGGAACGTTTGGTAGGGGTGTCGATAGATATTTCAAAATCGACTAAACAGACAAAATTGTACCGGATTAAATTGATTTTTAAGTTTTTTTTTAATAAAATCGTAGGTTATTATATCAGTTTATAATCGTACCGATAATTAGAGTAGGTTTTTATTTATAAAAATAAACTGAAAAAATTACCAAACTGTACCGAATAAATTCACCTAAAAATATATTTATATATCAAGTTTAAAAATAATAAAGCATTCATTTTTTCCTTGGAAGTTAGAATTATGAAAACGGTTATAAGCAAACAAATAATTAAACTCAAAATCCTAATTCTCAAATCTATTATACTACTCCTATTGAAACTAATTTTTTTCCAATATATTCACTAGCAAGACACAAGGTATTGTTGTGATTATGAGTAGCAAACTACAATGTATTGAATATGTATCTTTTCGTATGATTTAAATTTATATTTTCAACTATTTAATCTTCTATAGTCTTTATTCTTGACTCCTAGCTTGCTTAATATCTTTCCACTCGTGTGATTTAAATTTTTTTTGTCTTTGCTTAGTTTCTTTTACGATATTGTAGAATAGTTGATGGATCTACACTCTGGTCATCTTTCATGTTTTCGTAATTCATCACCCTTTAAATAGTAAAAATGTCTAGAGAGTTTTGTTAAGTCCTATAAAAGCACGTATGTTAGTGTATTGTGCTTCTACTAGTGACTTTTAAACGACATTTACAAAATATAGAAAATTAATCGAATTGTACCGATACCGAAGAGAAACCAACATGATTGGTACGGTTTCTAATAGTCTAATTTTGGTTATACATAATAGAATAACCGAAAAGTTGATATTGTACATTTTTTGTAAAATAACCGATCGAACCGAACATTGACACTCCTATCGTTTGGCATGCGGATTAAATTATTCTAAAATTATAGTTCGAGATTATAATTTCTGCATTAAGTTATCTAACTTGAGAGACTAGATAAAATAATTCCAAGTTTAATGGGATAAGATGAAATAGTATAGATATTAATACAATATAAATTTGGCATCATACTTAATGCAAAATTCTAATGTTCAAATTGGTGAATGGAAGCTAAGCAGTACAAAACGCCACGTGGCTAATGATAATTGATAAGGATTGAGATATCAAATAGATTTATATATCTGTCGGTTTGACCATTAGGTCAATGCATTGTCTTTTTCCCTCTCATTTGCGGATATCTTGGAACTCAATTATATCGTGATAAATTGGATACTGTATTTTATCGTGAATTCTCGTCAGACCCACACACTTTTTTTAGCCGCCGGTCACGTGTCTTATTTTCTTCCCTCTCACGTGCTTATCTCGACAGACTTTTCAAGGAAACAGGAAATAATTTTTTTTTCAAAGAATATTAGTAATGAAAACACTTTCAATATAGAAAAAGAAAAGGATAAAAGCTAATCATCATATAATTTTTCCATCCTAATGACTAATCTTTTTTGTCGCAAACTAACTAACTTTCTATTTTTTTTTTTTAAATAATGTTCATTTGTCTTAAAAAGAAATAATTTCTTCGTCCGGAATTAATACTTTCTTATATTATATTACAAAAAGGTGCTTTGAGACTGAATTTTTTATTTTAAAAATAAGTTCATGCAAAATTATGAACGGATTTTATTCGAAGTAAAAAGTATTTTAGAAGTAACATCGTGCCCGAATAAAATGTGACGTTTAAATTGGCCAAATTGCAAATTTGCAATAGCATTAATTTTTGCCGATTGAGTTAATGGTTTGTTAAGTAAAAAGGGGAAAAAAAGAAGAAAGAAAGAAGAATTTTAACTTAAATAACCGTCTATCCAAGCATTTAAATTTAAAATAATCACGGATATATAATATGAGCATAATCAATGTATAATATATATATACGGACTAAAAGAATTAAACAATAAATTCGACTAGCTATTTACGTAAACATCCAAAAAAGAATGTGATATCATATCGTTTTCACTCTCATATTTTGTCCTTCTCCCTCATCTACCAAAATGAAGTTGATAAAGAAGCTTTGATGTTGGAGCATATGTATTGGTAACAAAGAAGTATGAAAATTGCCTGCACTCTTTAGCTTTTAAATTTCATCCAATTGCATAAAGGAAATGGAGATGAGGTCATAGTGGATAACAAGATTATGTAAATGTCAATAATTGAATTTTTTATATTGGAGAAAAGTATGAATGTGATCTTGATCTAAGGATAAAGATGGAAAATAAAAAGGTCAGGGATATTAAAGGGCAAATATCACATACATAAATATATATATTTTTTCGACGATTATTTTGTGAGCGGCATCATATTTTTCCGATATTTGCTTATTAAAGTGGAGGTTGGCCCAAATCCTATTTTAAGTAGTGCACACCTTCTTTGTTCCTTCCTTTGTTGTTTTTCTAATGTTCCACATTGTGAGAAAGTAAATAAAATGACAATTCAATATATAAAATAAAGTGCGCATTAGATCTAGTTCTTATGGTGGCTATTAAAAAATAATTGTTGTTTGACAATGAGAGGTTGAAACTTGGTATTTTAAGCTCCCATTCAAGTGGGGTTTTGTTCCATTGTCATTGCATTATAATACAATAATGATCATGCTTGCAATTTAATATGTGGAAGTGGAACAAATTCATATCCATTTCTACATGATGCTTTTTTTTCACGTTTTATAGCATTTCTTTTTAAATAAACTGGGGAATCGGAGTGCGAAAATAAGAAGGGGAGAAAATGCCAGAATTTGTAGCATATTGTTCGGGAATTTAATCTTTTTAAGTTATTGAATACTAATATATATATATGTTCGGACAAAAATTAAGGGACCAACCGATATAGAGAATAGGCAAACATAAAGAAATAGCGAGCTTTGGTTTTTTGAACTCAATATTTACGATATGTACTATTTTATGAGATATTGAGTATAAATAGTAGATCGTGAACCCATTAGTCAAATAAGTTTTTAATAAAATTTTAAACTTGAACTCATAATGTTCAAATTTTGAATTCGTATCTACGAGAAAATAATAAGCGGGGGCGTAATTCATCATTCCAATTATGTAGCTATCATTCAATAAATATTACTCAAACTTGATTAAACTAATAAATACAAGATATACATATCTTCCATTCATTCATATATTTTTACTGTAATTTTTAACTGCTAAAATTAAAAGTAATATGATATCAATAGAGTGAGTAAATTTTTAAAAGATGGAGCTTATTAAACTAAGAGATGTGAAGTAATATTGTTTTTGCATGTGCGTTTTTTCTGGTTCAAAACCGGATATTTTCAAGAATAAAGGTTTAGAAATTTGGTCCTAAATCATTCCAACATTGAATGCTACCAAGCTGAAAGTGATTTTTATTGACTTGTTAAACTTCACTTGTATATTTTTTTTTTAACGATGGAATCACAGTTGCTATTTTTCGGGTACACACCAGGTAAATTTCGTTCTTGTGTAATATCCAACAAATCACATATAATAATAAACCGCACTAAATAAATAATTTTGTGCGACGAACTCGACCGGTATGCAAATTATTTTCGAACCTAAAACTCCCATTTGGAATAAAGTCCGCTCGAAGGGTACACTTGTATATCTTAAAAACTACAAAATTGGAAATTTTCCTCATCTATGCTTTTAAGATATTTCATGCCGCTAAGAATGAAAACGATTCAAGAACACAAACATGGATGTGTGATTTCAAAAAGCTAGAGTTGGACATTATCATGATGGTGAAAATGACTTATTTGTCTGACCTTTGCAAAGTAAAAAAAGTAGTTTATTCTTTTATTTATCTACAAAAACTTTAATTCTGTTTTTATTGGTTTTGTTTTTTTCAAAACATTTCTTGTCGCACAATGGGCAAGAAACAATTTTTTAAACTATTTTTTTGTTCAAATATCTCAACTACTAATTCTTGTTATATGTAAAATTTGTTCTCTATTTCTTTAATCTGCATAAGTGTTTACCCGTAAAACGGTACAGTTAAATTTATATGTGGTTTATAGATAATTGAATCGATTTGATCCTAAAATGATAAAGGAATTAGACAAAATGTAAGGCTTAGCTTTGAAATTGAGATAAAACCGCAAATATCTTAGTCCCGTGCGTAGAGCTTCTGAAGGCTGTAAGAACAATACAAGCAAGCAAGAAAGGAAAACGTTATTGAGCTTTTGATAGAATATAATGTATGCTTCTCAGAAAATTCATATCCTTTACAATGATGATAGAGTTCATTATTTATAGTTGCACCTAAGGAACAAGGTCTTACGATGAAGCCCCTATTAAATGACAATTATGAGGGTCATTGAAGAATGTATAACAGTGCACTTAATATTATAGAATATTCTTCATTAAATGCTATCGGGTGGTAGACATTTGTTTTGCCTTTATGAATATCATTCTCTCCGATAACAAGCGAGATCATTGCTTTCGGGCCTAATTGTCTTCTCTATTCAGCTCCATGTGTCGCTTTCTCATGTGAACATTAAATATTAACATATTTTACTCTATACAGATAGTCCCCCTGCTTTTCGGTGGAATAACTGTGTGTTACCGGAAAGTTGGTAGAGATACCTTTTTGGCGAGAAATTCTCTGACCCCCTCTAAAAAGTTTCTGACGATTGATTAGATGCACGTCTCTCGGCGTTTAATATCCCGAACACGTCATCCCACGATTTAGCATCGCTTTTACCAGTTATTGAGGTAATTATGGACACGATTTTAGCCACATATTCCTTTACTTATACGCATCAAACTTCTTCATTTACACTTCATAATTTTCCAAACTCTATTTACTCAACTCGTATTTGGTCTTCAACTTTTCTTTAACCTTCTTCTTCAGAGAAACCCTTTCTTTCATTCTGATAAAAATGGCTTCTTTTTTCGTAAATCCTAGTTCCTCAAAAAATAAAGGTAAAGTTGATGATGATGCTCCTCTTGCGGTGAGCACCATCATCCCAATATGTCTTATCACAACTAAAGACTTCGAAGAGAAGTATCTTTCCGCTAACCCCTGTACATGAATCGTTGGTGTGTACCATTCTTCCATTCTTCCTTCCAGTATTCCTGTTGTAAAGGAAGACTGTCATTACCATGATTCTACATTATCATTCCTGATAAGGCTGATCAAATAACCTTACCCAATAAGGGTTTCACGTATTTTTATATGTATCCCTTCACTTTGGGGCCTTCTCTTTGAGTGGGAACTTGACTCCATTGTTGTAGAGTTCTGCATCCGTTACTAGGTGTGCCTGGCACAAGTAAGTCCTTCTATGTGGAGGACAGTTACTTGTCTTCGACGTCTGTGCCAAGAGATGGGAGAGGAGCTAAGCTCGATTAATGAACCTTTATTCCCCATGATTTTTCGCGGGGGAATGATAAATTTCAGCAAGCGTGGCCACCATGAATGATGAAAACGACCATAGGTGGGACGGTTCATTGTAGTTGCCACCAGGGAATCATCTCGACCACGACTTCATCCTTTCCAAAATTGTGGAACAGTACTCGTAAGTTCATCGTTTGTTTCTTCTTTTAGTTAAAGATCATCCCATGTTGTTACTAATTCCTTTTCTTTCACTTGTTTCAGTAACTCAGTAGGTTTTACCAAGGGTTGAAGGCTTGGACCAGTAGGTCCAAAAGATTTTAGATGTCACTACGCTCGAGACCCTTACGTGAAAAAAACTAGCTCTTAAATACGGGTGGAAGGCTATAAATCATGGTGGGTTGAACTCATCTTGTTTTTTCCTTTCGTATAATAATGCCGATTAACCTATTTCTCTTGTTGAATTCAGGTATACCCCAGGGTTCAGTTTTTTTCCTCGAGGAGGACATTTTGGCTGATCCAACTGATGCAGCGAGGCTGCTGCATGAGGCTTTTACCCGAACAGGTGTCTCCAGGCCAGCTTCTGGTGCAAGTTCTTATTCTCGGATTTCCCGTCCGTAGAACAAGGGTAAAGAATGCAGCGCCTGAGCCATCCCTGGATGTCGTGGAGATGAGCGTCGCACCCGAGCCAGTCCCAGAAATCATGGTGATCGAAGATGATGGAGGAGCCAGTGATGAGGGGTCTTCTCCACATAGAAGACGATGACCTTCATCAGCTCAACAGAGCGCTCAATCCGCTAAGCTAGTTACACAAACCGAGGATGATGCCTCGGCAATCTGGGAAGTTCGATATGGTGGAAGGTGCTAACTCACACTTCCAAGTCCCAATTTCCACATCTGGTACTGTGAGGCTGAGTATCGGGTCCCTTCCTTCTTCGGTTGACGAGCAACCAACAACCAACATTGCATTTGCTGCAGCTTTTTCACATCCTACAATGCCATCTGCTTCATCTCCCTCTTCTCCAAATCTGCCTTCGCCACCAGCAACTGCTACATCATCTCCATCGACTGCAATTGCCCGAGAAGAGGATGTCCCTCTTCCCCAGTCCCCGATTCGTGAGAATTTGGGACAAAATTATGTTGTCCCTTATGAAGATCTCCAAAGGAAGAGGAGTGTCACCCTCTTGGTCTCGACCAGATGCCATATGTTATCCCGGCCGATGGAATTCGCTAATTATCTAAAGCCTTTGGCTTCACAAAAGACAAGGATAAGATACAAATTGTCTCGTGAGAGATTGTTTGTTGAACAACGCCATGATCAATGCAACTGCAGTATAGCCTTTGTTTTCTCTGTTGTTTTTTCTATCTTTGTGATAGCAGGGTTTGAGGAATGTGATTCTTGTTTCTGATTTTTTTTCTTCGATTAATCATTTGTTTGCATTTTTGGTTTGTATGCTAACTTCTTTGCTTCAGAGGGCCTTCAAAGGCTGACTCATGATAAGGAGGAACTTACCTCCGAGCTGGATCAACTTTTGGCGGAGCGAGATAAGACTGCTACTCGCCTCTCAGAACTGGAAGCACGAGTTGTTGAAGCCGCTGAATTGGAGGCTCGGTTTTAGCAAAGTGAGTAAGAAGTAGTGAGCTTTATCCAGGAGGTTGCCCCGTTAAGGGCACAATTTGAAGAAACTAGGGCTAAATAGGTTTAAGTCCATAATGGTGTTCTTGCTACATCCAATCGCAAGGCTGCTTCCGCTAAAAGGTTGAGAAATTTAGAGGCAGTGTTAAACTCCAAAACTGAAGAAGTTATTGCCGACGAGGCAAATCATACCCAGTTAGAAGAGAGGCATAAGAGAACCATCGAGCATAATAGAATTTTCAGCTCCACTGCCCGTGACCTTAATGTCAGCCTCCGGTGCATTAGATTCGTGCGGGATAACCTTTCTACCGAGGTTGACCGGCTTAAAGAAGAACTTCAGCACCGAGAGGCTTCCCCCATTGTTGAAAAAACATATTCTATGTACAGCATGAGGAGAAAAACCTTGGATGAGGCCAAAGCGGATGTTATTGACTTTGATGCCGCAATCTCTAAGGCCCGTGAGCTGGAGTCAACTTCCAAAAAGGGTCTTCCGGACCGATCTGATGCTATCGAATCTTCTGGTTATGGTTCCAGTTCTGAGTTCTTAGGAACTGAAGAAGAATCGGAAGGCGATGATGCTGAAGGCCAAGGTATTGAGCCAGCGACGGATCCTCCACTTCCTATGGAGGTGCAGATGTTTCTCTTCCTCCGGGTTCCAGAGATGCGGTAGATTAGTTTTTATTTTATTTTCTTTCATAATTTTGTACTTGTGTTGTTTGGCATGCCTATTGTGAATAGAAGCAGTTTTTCGTTCAAGTATCGTGCAAGTTTTTCTCTTTGCGTACTTTTCGTTTAAGTATTTGTGCAAGTTTTTCTCTTTGAGTCCTTTTCGTTTAAGTATTCTCGTAAGTTTTCCGCGGCGAGATATGCGAGGCGCGGGTGTATTTTTCCCTAGTAGTAATTGGATTCCAGGCATAGGTTCTTCCGAAATCAACCCTTTAACGTGAGAGTTTCTTAAGGGATGGACCTATTATGCTCATGGTGCTCTTGAAGAGGACGTCTCATGTTCATTACAGCATTAGCATTTGAAGTACTTGTTTAACTTTCAAATGATAAAATCAATTCATCGTTCAGAAAAGAAAATGATAGAAGTAAAAGAACTTCAATTTATTCCTTCCATTTTCAAAAGTACATAAGCTTTCGTTGTGCTAAAAATAAATTGCCATTTCTTGTAGCTAACTTGTACAACTTGTTTCTACGAGGCTATTCGCACAGTCCCCAGTCCCAATAATGCAACTATGTTTTCGATTTTCATATTCCGGTTGACGTGGCAGTCATTGTTTCCGTACCCTCATATCATCCTCCCCATTTTCCGAATGCGAAGAATGCGAATTTGAACACTGGAAGTTTTACACCTTCGAGGATTCCACTAGTGAATTGCTAGATAATATTAAGCTCGATAGCAAACTTCACTTCCCCTTAGGAATTTATGATATCAAGACAAAGATTATCTAACATTCCCCCAGTGGCTTGCACTTGAGAACGGTCGGATAATCTTTGCTCGAGAGCAAACTTTACTTCCCGGTGGGAACTTTGCTACCGAGCAAAAGACTATCTAACCGCTCCGTAGTGATTCTTTGCTTGCATGCCTTGTTATTTAAAGATCTTATTTATTCTGTTGAAGCTTCCTTCATAGTATGCTTTCCATTTCTGCCTCGTTAAAAACCTTTCTAGAAAAAACCCAATTGGGACAAAAACTGGACGAAGGAAAAAAAGTGTAGCACATACTTTCAGTATATGCGAGGCTCATCAGCAATAATTTCTCTTGAGGTGTGCCACATTCCAGTTTGCTCGGCAACTTTTTTCTATCTTGATTTTCTAACTCGTATGACCCTTTACCAGTGACAGCTGAAACCCGGTAGAGGCCTTCCCATGTTGGACCCAGCTTCCCCGTATTGAGCTCCCGGGTGTTCTGAGTTACTTTCCTTAAAACCAAGTTTGCTAATTTGAAATAACGGAGGTTGGCTCTTCGATTATAATATCTTTCTATTCTCTACTTTTGGGCTGCCATCCTTATATGCGCCAAGTTCATGCGTTCACCGAGCATATCTAAATTGACCAACCTTGTTTCATTGTTTGCTTCTTCGTTTACCCGAAAATATCTTAGGGTAAGCTTTTCTTCTTCCACCGGGATCAGGGCTTCTATCCCATACACGAGAGAGAAAGGAGTCTCATCTGTGCTCGATTTGGCTGTTGTATGATCACCCATAGTACTCATGGCAGCTCTTCGGGCCATTTACCTTTAGTTGCTTCCAATCTCTTTGCGGAGATTTTGTATAATCACTTTGTTAGTTGATTCTACTTGACCGTTTGCACTCGTATGATAGGGTGATGATGTGATCCTTTTGATTTTTAAATCTTCAAAGAACTTTGTGACCAGTGTACCTGTAAATTGTGGCCCGTTGTCGCAGGCTATCTCTTTTTGTATCCTAAATCTGCAAATTATATTCTCCCACAAGAAATCTACCACCTCATGTTCGCTGATCTTCTGGTAAGGACCTGCTTTAACCCATACAGAAAAATAGTCAGTTAAAATCAACAGAAATCTTACCTTACCGGGAGCCAGTGGCAGTGGTCTGACAATATCCATCCTCCACTTCATCAACGGTCATTGTGACAAGACTGAGTGCAGCGGCTTTGCCGATTGATGTACCAACGGTGCGTAACATTGACATTTATCACATTTTTAAACATAAGTCTTGGCGCTTGTTCCATCTGTGGCTAGTAGTATCTTGCCTTAATTAATTTTAACACTAAGGAATCCACGCCTGAGTAATTTCCAAAGATCTCTTACATGAACTTCTCGCACGACATAATTAGCTTCGAAGGGTCCCAAACATCAGGCCAGCGGGCTTTGGAAATATCTTCTGTACAATTGATCTCCCTTGAAGCTGTCTCGAGCTGCTTTAGTATGAAGCTCCCGAGATGCCTTAGGATCTTTAGAAAATTTTCCGTGCTCGAGATAGTCAATGATCTCGTTTCTCCAGTCCTAGACCACGTTTGTCGTATTTACCTCGTAATAGCTATCTGCGTCCAATACTGAGTGCATAAACTGTACGACCGTACCGGAGTTCGCTCCCTTCATTTCTGTGGACGATCCAAGATTGGCTAGTGCATCTGCTTCCGAATTCTCTTCCCTCGGGATGTGTGTTATTGATCATTCCCGGAATCGAGCGAGCAGAGCATGGACTTTCATTACGTATTGTTGCATGCGTTCTTCTTTGGCTTCGAAGATCCCGTAGACTTGATTCACTACCAATTGGGAGTCGCATTTGATTTCTATGACCTCAGAGTCCAGTCCCCGGGCCAATTCAAGCCCTGCAATCAAAGCTTCATACTCTGTTTCATTATTAGTCATAAGAACAATCCATATGGCCTGCCTTCGGGTTTCTCCTGAGGGCGTGGTTAACATTATGCCTAGCCTAGACCCCTTCACATTGGAAGCTCCATCTGTGAACAAGGTCCAAACTCATGATGGCGATTATGACACCATTATGCTTCTTTGGTAGCCAAAGGTAAAAGTCCCGGATTAAAATCGACCACAAAGTTGGCCAAAACTTATGACATAATCGCAATCCTGGGTTTATATTCTATGTCAAATTAGCTCCTTTCGACGACCCACTTGGCCATCCTACCTGAGAGTTCAGGTTTATGAAAAATATTCTGCAGGGTAAAAGTAGTCACCATGGCTATCGGATGACATTGGAAATATGGCCTTAGCTTTCTAGCAGCGGCTAAGAGGTCTAAGGCAAATTTTTGTAGAAGTGGGTAGCGAGTTTTTGCTCCCGTCAAAATTTTACTTACATAATAAATTGGAGATTGCGTACCGTCATCCTCGTGGACTAAAACAATAGTTATCGCTACCTCCGAGACTGCTAAGTAGATCAGTAGTTGTTCGCCTTCCTCCGGTTTTGATAGTAATGGAGTACTTGACAAATATCTTTTCAGATCCTTCAAAGCCTGCTGACATTCCGATGTTTATTCAAAGTTATTCTTCTTTTTTAGGAGTGCAAAGAAATGATGGAATTCTTTCAAAGACTACAAAATGAATCTGCTCAAAGAGGTCAGTCTCCCTGTCAGCCTTTGAACCTCTTTTACGTTCGATAGTTGGTCCGGAATGTCTTCGATGGCTTTAATTTTATCGGGGTTAAATCCCCCTTTGCGATACAAGGAATCCTAGGAACTTACCGGAGCTTACCTCGAATCCGTATTTCTCGAGGTTAAGCTTCATGTTGTGTTTCTCGAGGTAGCATCATGAGTTTCCTCTCGAACATGTTGTGGATATTGCCCGCCGTGAACCGGCGTGGCCTCGTCCCCTTTGTTGTGGGTATCTTTGATGGAATCTTCATGCTGAGGCTGATTTCGTTGGGCCTCAACGTTGTGTGTGATGTTGACATCATTATCTATTAGTTTTAATGATTTTTGCTAAGAACAAATAATCAAATAAGTTAGTAATAGATGTAAGGATCAATTCAATTACAAAACTATCTAAGCCCCACAGTGAGTGCCAAACTATTTACATGTAAAACATTACAGTTGAATTATACATGGTTTATGGACAAATGAATTGAGTTGATCCTAAAATAATAAATGAATTAGACAAAAATGTAAGGCTTAGCTTGAAATTGAGATAAGACAATAGATACAGTAGTCCCCGGCACAGAGCTACCGGAGGCAGTAAAAACAATATAAGTAAAGAAGAAAGTAAAATGTTATTAAGCTTTTGATAGAATATAGTGTACGCTTCTCAGAAAATTCGTGTCCTTTGCAATAATGGTAGAGCTCATTATTTATAGTTGCACCTAGGGAACAAGGTCCTGCGATCAAGCCCCTCTTAAATGACATTATGAGTGTCATTGAAGAATGTGTAACGGTAAGCAGTAAATGCCTTATTCTCTGTAACGACAATGCACTTAATACTATAGAAATTTTTTCATTAAATGATATGGATGGTAGACTTTGTTTCGCCTTTATGAATATCATTTTCTTCGATCACGCGAGATCATTGCCTTCTAGCCCGGCTATCTTCTGTGTTCGGTTCTACGTGTCGCTTTTTCATGCGAACATTAAATATGAACATATTTTACCCTATGCAAAGAAAAAATACAAACTCGATTATATAATACTTTTCGCCAATCTTTGAGTCTTGAATTGCGATGGTAAATTAATAAGGAATTGTTATACAAATAGCTGGTCGGATACATTGTTTACTTTCTTGCTGATATACATTAAGTATACATTAATTATACACATATTTTATATAAATTATATATTATTATATATTCATCAATTATTTTTAGTTTACGCAATTATGTGAACAATTATTTAAGTTAAAAAGTCACTAGAAAAAGTAGCTAAGCGCAACAAGGGAATTGGTACCACGTAGTACATAAACTATAAATGGTTATTGGAACATAGTCAATATGCAATAAATCATGTGGACTTAAGATAGAGACTTTTACCACAAAAAATCACTACAAATCTTTGGGGTTGTTATAAAAATATGTTACTACTTTTTAGTCACGGACAAATTGTCTACTCATTTATGCTAAAGAAAATGAAAGATTAAGACTAGTTCACCTATAATAAGGACTAGAGTTGCTTTCACATTTCTCACAACCACTTTAATGTTACTAATAAATGGAGAAGAAAAAATCAAATATGACGGGAATACTATGATACTATGTATTTAATGAAATTCCTTAATTGACTAAACAAAGTTCCAACATGGAGAATTAAATACTGAAACATTTTATGTTGGTATAAATCTTTTTTAAGGATGTTGTCTACCTCATTTTCTGTATTTTCTTATACTTTAGTTGGGGCGGCCTCGGTTTATAAGAGTAAAGACGTTATGAAATGCTGAAGGAAAAATAGTATTGGTATCAAAAGTAGTTAGATAATCAAATCAAAGAAAATAATGGATAATTGAATTGAAAAATAAGATTATAATAGAATAATAATGCTAATAGTAGGAGAAGAAGGAGCAGATAAGGTACTCTAAATTAAAACTACGTCCGCCAAGGAAAAAAGAAGAATGAAATCGTTCGACGACTTACTAACATTCTATTTTAATCATCGAACTATATGATTACTTAACTTTTGTCTAAACAGAAAGATACAACAATAACAACAACAATATACCCAATGTACTCCCACAAGTGAGGTTTGGGAACAAAAGTTAACCTGATAGAAACAGCAATTATCCAACCACGTTTGATTTTTAGAAATTTTTTTCCTTAAACATTTTCATTAGAACTTCTCCGAAATGTATTTCTAAAAAAATTCCAAATATTCTGTTGAAAATATTGTTTTGGACCAATTTTGAGCACCATCATTAATTATGAGTGGAAATAAATAGAAGCACATTAAAATAGCGCTCACTTGCAAAGTAAGAGAAAAAAAATGAAAGAAAATACCACACCAAAGCTTATACATTATATTACTTTGCTACTTTTTTTGGGTTTCACATTGCAGGTTCGATATCTGTATCGGGGCTCCGACTAATCTGAATTTATGATGCATTAAACCATTTAAAATAAAAGCACTCCCCTTCATCCCTAGGGCTCAAAGCCGAGACTCTTGATTAAGGACGGAGGAATTTTATCTATTCTACTATGTACTCTCGGTGATTATTTGTTTACTTTCATCTAAATAAGAACAAAACAAATTACTTGGAAAATTCCTGGCTTCTTCATTTGATTACCCCAACACTTCACCAGAGTCTTGAAAACAATAACTAGTTTTCAGCAAAAACTTTAATACATTAAATAGTATAGTAATTTATAAGGTAGCAAACTTTGGTTTTAGTAGAAAATTTAGCAGAACTTTCTTTTAAGCCTTTTCAACAAATATCCACCTAAATTTCAACCAAGATCTTATATACTGAAACAGTTGACTAATAGCAGGGTGGCAATTTGAGCTCAAACTCATTCAACTCGCTTAACTCGTTCAAAAATTAATGGGTTGGGTTACAAATATTTTAGCTCGTGAGTCTATTTAGGCTGAGCCCAAGTTAACCCATTATTTTTTATAACCTATTCTGACTCATTAAGCAGCTAAATACAACCCATGAAACTCACCCAAATCAAAGGGATTTCAACCCAACTTATCAAGAGATTTACTTAGTTGCCTAAATTTTACTCCTTTTTTTTTCAATTTTTTATTTTTTGTTTTTCTGCACCATCCACCAATC
>ML392763.1:57887-113645 GCA_005239525.1 Nicotiana knightiana | reverse complement strand
GGAAAACTTAGGAAAACCATGATTATGCATTAAAGTTAATTCCTTTAGCAATAATTAATGATATTGAACTAATTATGATTAGATACGAGTGGGTTGGTGGTGAATTCTAAAGGAAAAGTTGTACTTGAGCAGTGAGTGGCCTGCGAAATCGAGGTAACTGTTGTGTCTAACCTTAGCTTGAGGGAATAGGTATTGAGTGACTACTTGATACTTGTTTTGTTGTTGAATATGATGTATAGGTGAAGTGACGAGTACATATACGTTGTGGTCGAGTCATAACATGCGAGTGAAAGTAATTCTTGTTATTCTTGTTGTCTTAAAGCCTATTATCTATGATTATTGGTGTTAGAGAAATGTTGGAAGATTTATATCTGATTCCACCGAGATGGATAATATTGTGAATATTGAGTAGAGATTGAAATGGTAAATGGTGATAGAAACTATGATGAAATACTGATTTCTTGTGAAATTCCTCTTTATAAGTTGTTAATGATTTTGTGACTGGTGAGGAAGAGAGTAAAAGCACCAAGGGTGATGTCGTGCATAATTTATTTAAATTGCGAGGAAGGTTGTAAAGCACGAAGGGTGTGAGGAAGAGAGTAAATCACGATGGGTGATGCCATGCATAATTTATTTAAATTGTGAGGAAGAGAGTAAAGCATGAAGGGTGATGTCGTGCATAATTTATTTAAATTGTGAGGAAGAGTGTAAAGCACAAAGGGTGATGCCATGCATAATTTGTTTAAATTGTGAGGAAGAGTATAAAGCACGAAGGGTTTTACGAAGGGTGATGCCGTGCATACTTTATTTANGGGTCGATTTTTAACTTTTTTTTGGAAAACTTAGGAAAACCATGATTATGCATTAAAGTTAATTCCTTTAGCAATAATTAATGATATTGAACTAATTATGATTAGATACGAGTGGGTTGGAGGTGAATTCTAAAGGAAAAGTTGTACTTGAGCAGTGAGTGGCCTGCGAAATCGAGGTAACTGTTGTGTCTAACCTTAGCTTGAGGGAATAGGTATTGAGTGACTACTTGATACTTGTTTTGTTGTTGAATATGATGTATAGGTGAAGTGACGAGTACATATACGTTGTGGTCGAGTCATAACATGCGAGTGAAAGTAATTCTTGTTATTCTTGTTGTCTTAAAGCCTATTATCTATGATTATTGGTGTTAGAGAAATGTTGGAAGATTTATATCTGATTCCACCGAGATGGATAATATTGTGAATATTGAGTAGAGATTGAAATGGTAAATGGTGATAGAAACTATGATGAAATACTGATTTCTTGTGAAATTCCTCTTTATAAGTTGTTAATGATTTTGTGACTGGTGAGGAAGAGAGTAAAAGCACCAAGGGTGATGTCGTGCATAATTTATTTAAATTGCGAGGAAGGTTGTAAAGCACGAAGGGTGTGAGGAAGAGAGTAAATCACGATGGGTGATGCCATGCATAATTTATTTAAATTGTGAGGAAGAGAGTAAAGCATGAAGGGTGATGTCGTGCATAATTTATTTAAATTGTGAGGAAGAGTGTAAAGCACAAAGGGTGATGCCATGCATAATTTGTTTAAATTGTGAGGAAGAGTATAAAGCACGAAGGGTTTTACGAAGGGTGATGCCGTGCATACTTTATTTAAATTGTGACGAAGAGTGTAAAGCACGAAGGGTGATGCCGTGCATAATTTATCTATATTGTGAGGTGGGAGTAAAAGCACGAAGGGTGATGCCGTGCATTCATATTTATTATTTGGTAAGGCTGAGAGTAAAAGCACAAAGGGTGATGCCGTGCAAGTTTCTTTTCTATTTTAATTGCTTAAATTGTTGTTGATCACTGTCTATTTCTGTCTTATTGTTTTTCTCACTCTTTATGTTAAATTTCCCATTGTATGCTCCCTTCCCATTATTTGTTGTTTACTTTTCTTTAATCGGTATTATTTCTACTAGCATGATTATACATGTCCATGTTTTATTTGTGGTGTCATGTCCTAGCCTCGTCACTACTTCGCCGAGGTTAGGCTCGACACTTACCAGTTACATGGGGTCGGTATTACTCATATTGTACTCTACATTTCTTGTGCAGATCCAGGTTTAGGACCGAGCTGAGTTCGAGTTGGAGCTAACACTTCCGCACGGAGACACGAGGTAGATCTGCCGACGTCCGCAGATTCCTGGAGTCTCTTCCTTATTATTCAGTTGTTGTTTTCTTTAGTTCAAAACAGATATAAATTTTCTTTCAGCCAAATACTTGTTGTAAATTCTTAGTAGTTTGTGAATTGTGACTCCAAACTCTGGGTAGCTAAATACTAGTATTAGATTCGCAGTATCATTTTATTAATTCATATATTATTTTGGCAGTATATGTTGGATGGTTGAAAGACTTCACATATGTTTTAATTGTTTTAAATGTCGTAACCCTCTAATGTTGGTTTGCCTAGTAAGAATAGCGTTAGGCGCCATCACAGTCCCGACGGTGGGAAATTGGGTCGTGACAGTAAAAGACTTTTTAGGGATCAAGGTGACTTGACTCATGTTTTGGATTTCGGCTCAGTCCAGTTGGACAAGGATCTATCATATGTTGAGGAGCCTGTGGCTATATTGGACAGGCAGGTCAGAAAGCTCAGATCGAAGAATAGTGCCTCAGTTAAGGTTCAGTGGAGGGGTCAGCCAGTCGAGGAGGCAGCTTGGGAGACCGAGCAGGATATGCAGAGTCAGTACTCTTATCTCTTCACATCTTCAGATATGTTTTTATACTCGTTCGAGGACGAACGATTTTCTTAAGAGGGGGAGGATGTAATGACCCGGTCGGTCATTTTGAGGGTTAGCACCCTGATCCCCTAATAACCGCTTCTCCCATGTCTATTTATGTTATTGGATCTTGTCGGAGCGTTGAGTGATAAAATCCGGAGTGATTTTGGACACATAGTCCTTAAATGTGGATTTTAGCTTTTGAAATCAGGCCGTAGCTAGAATTGTGTGAAGACGGATCCGGAATGGAATTCCGTCAACTTCGTTAGCTCCGTCGGGTGATTCCGTGGTTAGGAGTGTGTTCGGAATGTGCTTTCGAGGTCAGTTGTAGATTTAGGCTTGAATTGGCGAAAGTTAGAATGTCGACGATTTCGGCCGATAGGTGAAATTTTGATATCGGACTCGGAATGGAATTTTGAAATCGACAACAGGTCCGTAATGTCAGTTATGACCTGTGTGCAAAATTTGAGGTCATTCGGATGAGTTTTGACGTGTTCCGGTATCGGATGTGAATTCTAGGAATTTCATAACTTTTTAGGCTTGAATCTATGCATAATTGATGATTTTGATGTTATGAGATGTTGTTTTAAGGCTCGACCAAGCTTGAACAAGGTATTAGGGTCAGTTGGTAGGTTTGGTTGAGGTCCCGAGGGCCTCGGGGTTGCTTCGGATGCCCAACGAGCGAATTTGGACCTTTAAGAGCAGTTGAACCATTTCTGGTTCTGGTGTCTCGCACCTGCGATGGTTTTTCCGCAGTGCGAAGGGGGTGCACGCAGGTGCGGATGTAGTTCAGGCTGGGCAGATTCGTAGGCGTGGAAGAATATCCGTAGGTGCGGAGCCGCACCTACGACACAGCCATCGCAGGTGCGACCCCAGGTCTTTTAATGAGTTTTCGCACCTGCTATTGTGTTTCCGCAGGTGCCGATCCCAAGGTCGCAGGTGAGGAATCCCTGGGCTGGTTATACCAAAATCTGAGGGTTTGAAATTCGTAACTCCAAAATCGATTGAGAGCTCGGGATTTGGCGATTTTCAGTGGAATTTGAAGAAGAGAATCATAGGTAACGTTTTCTAGCCTTAATCCATTTGTATATTAATAATCTCTATCAATTTCCTCAATCTAATCAATGAAATTAGATGAAAAAACAAGAAATTGGGATGAAACTTCCCCAAGTAGAAATCTGAGGATTTAGGAAAATTTAGATGTCGGATTTTTTTTATTCTTGTCCGAGTGAGTTCATGAGCGAATGGGTGTTCATAAAATATAATTTTTACCCGATTCTAAGACGTGGGCTCGGGGGACTTTTTGGGCGAATTTCCTAATTTCGCGTATTAGCTTCGAACTTATTAGTTATTTTATTTCCTTGAAATGATATTTACACTATCAATCGAATTAACTAGATTTGGGCCACCCGGAGTTGGATACTCGTGGCAAGAACGTGGTATTGAGTTGATTAGCGCAGTCAAGGTAAGTGGCTTGCCTAACTCTGTGTTGGGGACCTCCCCTTAGGCACTTTTATACTGATTTTGGTATGTGGACGCCGTGTACGTGAGGTGACGAGTGCGTACACGGGTCATTGTTGAAAATTTTCACTTTTTCCTTCCATGGCATCACTCATTTTCATTCCTATATTACTCTTTCCTGTCTTAACTGAGTAGTTAGCTTAAGAATAAGCATGCCTACCTGTCCTTACTTGATTTCCTCTTATTTGCTACTAGTTGCACTATGCTTAGGTAGTTTTACTTTATTATTGCCTGTTGTTTTCTTGAACTGTTTAATTAAGCCGTATCCAACATACTTCTGCATTGGATATTTAAATTGGGACTACGGACCGAGATCCGGGAGCTTTCCCCCTGTACTGTATTGCATATTTAAATTGGGACGACGGACCGAGATCCGGGAGCTTTCCCCCTGTAATGCATAGCATATTTAAATTGGGACTACAGACTGAGATCCGGGAGCTTTCCCCTTGTACTGCATTGCATATTTACTGTTGAGATATATGATATGCTGAGCCGAGGGCTCTCTTTCTGTTATTAAATTTTTCCAGCTTCCATTAATCCTGTTTATCATTGCTTATCTATATTTCACTGTTTAAATTTATAATTGCCTTGTTTTAAAACTCAGTAGATCCTCAATCTGACCTCGTCACTACTTGACTGGGGTTAGGCTTGGCACTTACTGAATACCGAATGTGGAGTACTCACGCCCTTTCATGCGCATGTTTTCCCCATGTGCAGATCCAGGTACCAGCGCACCATACAGTGGCTAGGCGTATCTTAGCAGCTGCTTAGGACACCGCGAGGTAATTCTGCCGCGTTCGCACGATCTCACGAGTCCCCTTCCTACTCTAGTATAGATACAGGAGATATATAGATATATTTTCCTTATTCCTTTGTATAGAGCTACAATAGTGCAGAGTTTGTGACTTTGTGATGTTCCGGGTTTTGGGAAAGTAAAAGTTGTAAATGCCGAGCGGCTAAATTTTATAGTATTTCTCCTTATTTACTTTTTTCTATTATTGTTTTGTCTTATTTTCTGCAAATTTTAGGCTTACCTAGTCGTAGAGACTAGGTGCCGTCACGAGACCGTTCAGAGGGTAATTCGGGTCGTAACAGATCCTAAGAAGATTGAGGCAGTCAAGAACTGGCCTATACCCACTTCAGCCATAAAGATCAGGAGCTTATTTGGTTTGGCGGGTTATTACAGTCGGTTTGTGGAGGGGTTTTCATCTATAGTAGCCCCGATGACTAAGTTGACTCAAAAGGGTGCCCCGTTCAAATGGTCGGACGAGTGTGAGGCGAGCTTTAAGAAGCTCAAGACAACCTTGACTTCAGCACCGGTGTTGGTGTTGCCATCAGGTTCAGGATCTTTCATGGTATATTGTGATACCTCTCGTGTTGGGATCGGAGCGATATTGATGCAAGAAGGCAGGGTGATTGCATATGCGTCTCGGCAGTTGAAGATTCATGAGAAGAATTACCATGTCCATGACTTAGAGTTGGCAGCCATTGTTAACGCATTAAAGATTTGGAGGCACTATCTGTATGGTGTGCCGTGTGAGGTTTTCACGGATCACCGCAGCCTTCGATATTTGTTCAAGCAAAAGGATCTCAATTTGAGATAGAGGAGATGGTTGGAACTATTGAAAGACTATGACGTCACTATATTGTACCATCCGGGGAAGGCCAATATGGTGGCCGATGCATTGAGTAGGAAGGCGGTATGTATGGGCAGCGTTATGTTCATTCCAGTTGGTGAGAGGCCGCTAGCTTCAGACATTCAGACTTTGGCTAATCAGCTTGTGAGGTTAGACATTCCAGAGCCTAGTCATGTTCTAGCTTGTATAGTCGCTCGGTCTTTCTTATTCGAGCGTATCAGGGATCGGCCTCTCACCAACTGGAGCGTATCAGAGATCTCAATTTGAGATAGAGGAGATGGTTGGAACTATTGAAAGACTATGACGTCACTATATTGTACCATCCGGGGAAGGCCAATATGGTGGCCGATGCATTGAGTAGGAAGGCGGTATGTATGGGCAGCCTTATGTTCATTCCAGTTGGTGAGAGGCCGCTAGCTTCAGACATTCAGACTTTGGCTAATCAGCTTGTGAGGTTAGACATTCCAGAGCCTAGTCATGTTCTAGCTTGTATAGTCGCTCGGTCTTTCTTATTCGAGCGTATCAGGGATCGGCCTCTCACCAACTGGAGCGTATCAGAGATCTCAATTTGAGATAGAGGAGATGGTTGGAACTATTGAAAGACTATGACGTCACTATATTGTACCATCCGGGGAAGGCCAATATGGTGGCCGATGCATTGAGTAGGAAGGCGGTATGTATGGGCAGCCTTATGTTCATTCCAGTTGGTGAGAGGCCGCTAGCTTCAGACATTCAGACTTTGGCTAATCAGCTTGTGAGGTTAGACATTCCAGAGCCTAGTCATGTTCTAGCTTGTATAGTCGCTCGGTCTTTCTTATTCGAGTGTATCAGAGATCGGCAGGATGATGACCAGTACTTGATGGTCCTTAGGGACACAGTTCAGCACGGTGGTGCCAAGAAGGTTACAATTGGAGATGAGGCTGTTTTGAGAATGCAGGGTCGAGTGTGTGTGCCTAATGTAGATGGGCTTCGTGAGTTGATCCTTGAGGAGGCTCACAGTTCTAAGTATTTTATTCACCCAGGTGCTGCCAAGATGTACCAGGACTTGCGGCAGCATTATTGGTGGTGAAGGATGAAGAAGGATATTGTTGCGTACGTGTCTCGTTGCTTGAATTGTCAACAGGTGAAGTATGAGCATCAGAGACCCGGTGGTTTGCTTCAGCAAATAGAGATTCCTGAGTGGAAGTGGGAGCGTATCACTATGGACTTCATTGTTGGACTCCCACGGACTCAGAGGAAGTTCGACGTTGTTTGGGTTATTGGGACAGGCTGACTAAATGAGCACACTTCATTCCTGTGGCAAGTACTTGTTCCTCGCAGCGGTTGGCAGAGATATATATTGGGAGATCGTTCGCCTTCACGGCGTGCCAGTGTCTACCATTTCTGATCGAGGTACGCAGTCTACCTGGCACTTTTGGAGGGCAGTTCAGCGTAAGTTGGGCACGCGAGTTGAGTTGAGCACAGCATTTCATCCTCATATGGACGGGCAGTCCAGGTGTACTATTCAGATCTTGGAGGATATGCTTCGCGCTTGTGTTATAAATTTGGAGGATCGTGGGATCAGTTGTTGCTGTTAGCGGAGTTTGCCTACAACAATAGCTACCACTCGAGCATTCAGATGGCTCCCTACGAGGCATTATATGGTAGACGGTGCAGATCGCCAGTTGGATGGTTTGAATCGGCAGAGGCTCGGTTATTGGGCACTGACTTAGTTCAGGAGTCCTTGTACAAGGTCAAGATTATACAGGATCGACTTCGTACAGCTCAGTCCAGGAAAAAGAGTTATATCGACCATAAGGTTCGTACTGTAGCATTCACGGTCAGAGAGAGGGTATTACTTCGGGTATCGCCCATGAAGGGTGTTATGAGATTTGGGAAGTAGGGAAAGTTGAGCCCTAGATATATCGGGCCATTAGAGATTCTCGAGAGAGTAGGGGAGGTAGCTTATAGAGTTGCTTGCCTCCAGGGTTATCCTCATTTCATCCATTATTCCATGTGTCTATGCTCTAGAAATATCATGGTGACCCGTCTCACGTGTTAGATTTCAGCTCTGTCCAATTGGACAAGGATTTGACCTATGAGGAGGAGTCGGTAGCTATTCTAGACCGGCAGGTTCGTCAGTTGAGGTCAAAGAGTTACCCTTCAGTTCGAGTTCAGTGGAGAGGTCATCCTGTTGAGGCAGCTACTTGGGAGTCCGAGTCGGACATGCGAAGTAGATATCCACAATTATTCGCCAGTTTAAGTACTTTTCTATGTCCGTTCGAGGACGAACATTTGTTTTAGAGGTGGAGATTGTGATATTTTCTGATTTTATACTATATTTCGGGCTCGTTAGCCTTAAAATATTATTTTTATTCACCTCGATTAGCATGTGAATTCCGGGCGTGAATCCGGAAAGCCTTTATGTGAAAATATGTGCAATAATAATTTTTTGAGAATTTAATTTGATTTTAGTTGACTTTGGTCAAATTTAGGAGTAAACAAAGTTGGACCTGTGTTCTGACGGCCCCGAGAGGTCCGTAGTAAAATATGGAACTTGGGCGTATACCTGGAATCGAATTCCGAGGTCCCTAGCTCCAAAAATCAATTTTTGATGAAAATTGTTAGACTGAAATTTGAAGGAATTAAAGAAATTGATTAATGTTTGAACTCGTTGGTATCGGGCCCGTATTTTAGTTCCGGAGCCCGGTACAGGTTTATTATAATATTTAAGTGATATATGTGAAATTTGGTGGAAATCGGAGTTTATTTGATGTGATTCGGACATCCGGTTGAGAAGATAGTGAATTTGAAATGTTCTTGAGGAATTCATGAGTTTTGATGCTAAATCCGTAGTTTTAGGTGTTATTTTAGCGATTTGATCGCACGATCAAGTCCATAGGATTTTTTAAGACTTGTGTGCATCTTTGGTTCGGAGCCCCGAGGGCTCGGGTGAGTTTCGGGTAGGCTTCAGGATGTTTTGAACTTAGTGAAAACATGTTGTTTTGTTGTTTCTGGTGCACGGGTGAATTGTTCTTCGCGTTCGCGAAGCTTCTCTCGCGAACGCGGAGAGTAAACTTGCTGAGGGAGAAATCCTTCTTCGCAAAGGCAAGGTACTGGACGCGAATGCGAAGCACTGGGGGTAGTACCCTTCGCTAACGTGACCAGACCTCCGCTAACACGATGAGTTATGGGACCTAGGGCAGGAGAGTTGAGTTGTTCTTCGCGAACGCGACCACTGGGCGAATTTCAAGAGACAAGTTCTTCCCCAAAGTGTTGGTAAACGATTCTAAACTATTTTCTCTCAATTACCCATTGTTTTCATCACTTTTCAATCAAACTCTAGGGTTTTCATGGTAGAAATTGGGGGTTTAGGTAAAATTAGGAAATTTTGCATAATTGAAATTTAGATCCCGAATTGAGGTCGGATTTCAAAACTAACTGCATATTCGGGCTCGGGGATGAACGGGTGGTTCGAACCTCGAGTTTGGACCAAGTGGGCCCGGGGTCCATTTTTAACTTTTTTTTGGAAAACTTAGGAAAACCATGATTATGCATTAAAGTTAATTCCTTTAGCAATAATTAATGATATTGAACTAATTATGATTAAATACGAGTGGGGAGGTGAATTCTAAAGGAAAAGTTGTACTTGAGCAGTGAGTGGCCTGCGAAATCGAGGTAACTGTTGTGTCTAACCTTAGCTTGACGGAATAGGTATTGAGTGACTACTTGCTACTTGTTTTGTTGTTGAATACGATGTATAGGTGAAGTGACGAGTACATATACGTTGTGGTCGAGTCATAACATGCGAGTGAAAGTAATTCTTGTTATTCTTGTTGTCTTAAAGCCTATTATCTATGATTATTGGTGTTAGAGAAATGTTGGAAGATTTATATCTGATTCCACCGAGATGGATAATATTGTGAATATTGAGTAGAGATTGAAATGGTAAATGGTGATAGAAACTATGATGAAATACTGATTTCTTGTGAAATTCCTCTTTATAAGTTGTTAATGATTTTGTGACTGGTGAGGAAGAGAGTAAAAGCACCAAGGGTGATGTCGTGCATAATTTATTTAAATTGCGAGGAAGGTTGTAAAGCACGAAGGGTGTGAGGAAGAGAGTAAATCACGATGGGTGATGCCATGCATAATTTATTTAAATTGTGAGGAAGAGAGTAAAGCATGAAGGGTGATGTCGTGCATAATTTATTTAAATTGTGCGGAAGAGTATAAAGCACGAAGGGTGATGCCATGCATAATTTGTTTAAATTGTGAGGAAGAGTATAAAGCACGAAGGGTTTTACGAAGGGTGATGCCGTGCATACTTTATTTAAATTGTGAGGAAGAATGTAAAGCACGAAGGATGATGTCGTGCATAATTTATCTATATTGTGAGGTGAGAGTAAAAGCACGAAGGGTGATGCCGTGCATTCATATTTATTATTTGGTAAGGCTGAGAGTAAAAGCACAAAGGGTGATGCCGTGCAAGTTTCTTTTCTATTTTAATTGCTTAAATTGTTGTTGATCACTGTCTATTTCTGTCTTATTGTTTTTCTCACTCTTTATGTTAAATTCCCCATTGTATGCTCCCTTCCCATTATTTGTTGTTTACTTTTCTTTAATCGGTATTATTTCTACTAGCATGATTATACATGTCCATGTTTTGTTTGTGGTGTCATGTCCTAGCCTCGTCACTACTTCGCCGAGGTTAGGCTCGACACTTACCAGTTACATGGGGTCGGTATTACTCATATTATACTCTACATTTCTTGTGCAGATCCAGGTTTAGGACCGAGCTGAGTTCGAGTTAGAGCTAATACTTCCGCACGGAGACACGAGGTAGATCTGCCGACGTCCGCAGATTCCTGGAGTCTCTTCCTTATTATTCAGTTGTTGTTTTCTTTAGTTCAAAACAGATATAAATTTTCTTTCAGCCAAATACTTGTTGTAAATACTTAGTAGTTCGTGAATTGTGACTCCAAACTCTGGGTAGCTAAATACTAGTATTAGATTCGCAGTATCATTTTATTAATTCATATATTATTTTGGCAGTATGTGTTGGATGGTAGAAAGACTTCACATATGTTCTAATTGTTTTAAATATCGTAACCCTCTAATGTTGGCTTGCCTAGCAAGAATAGCGTTAGGCGCCATCACGGTCCCGATGGTGGGAAATCGGGTCGTGACAAGTTGGTATCAGAGCTCTAGGTTTCCTAGGTCTCACAATTCACTGACAAACTTAATAGAGTCTGAGGGATCGGTACGGAGTCGTCTGTACTTATCTTTTAGATGCTATAAAGTTAGGAACAAGTTAGATGCTATAAAGTTAGGAACAAGTTCAATTTTATTCAACTTTGTCGTGTGATTCTTGTTATCCCCATACTGATTGAACTCTTTTATTCGTATTCTCTCGCAGATGGCGAGAAAACGTACCTCATCTTCCACTTCCCAACAGCTGGACCCTCCAGCAGCAGTAGCTCCTATAAGGGGTTAGAGGTCGAGGCCGTGCTAGAGGCAGGGGAAGGACTCAGCCCAGTGTTCAGGCAGCAGCTCCAACTGCGGAGCCCCAGATAGAGCTTGATGAGGGGCTCCAGATCAGACCATTCCGACGGGACCAGCTCAGGTCCCAGAGGGGTTTATTTACACCCCGGTGCTTCAGGATGCCTTGGTCCGACTAGTAGGCCTTATGGAGAGTGTATCCCAGACTGGTGCAATCCCTGGGGCAGCAGCCGTATCCCAGGCTGGAGAAGGAGTCCAGACTCCTTCTACCCACACTCTGGAGCAGACTACTCCTCAGATTCAGACTCCGACAGCCTATCCAGTTGGGGTAATTCAGCCAGTTGTTGCAGCACTGCTCGTTGATGGGACAGCTATGTCCTCCAATGCTTTGTGAAGATTGGACAGGTTTATCAAGCTTTTCCCTATTCATTTTAGTGGTTCCAGTTTAGAGGACCCCTAGGAATACCTTGATAGATGTCATGAGGTTCTTCGGAACATGGGTATTTTGGAGACCAATGGGGTCGACTTTGCTGCTTTCCAGATGACCGGTTCTGCCAAGAAATGGTGGAGGGGTTATCTATTTACTAGACCAGCGGGATCTCCTGCTCTTACTTTGGATCAGTTTTCACACCTCTTCTTGGAGAAGTTTCTACCTATTACTACTAGAGAGGAGCATTGCCGTCAGTTTGAGCGTCTCCATCAGGGCATCATGACTGTTACACAGTATAAGACCCATTTCGTGGATTTGGCCCGTCATGTTACTCTTTTTCTACCCACAGAGAGGGAGAGGGTTAGGATATTTATTGAGGGTCTTGCTCAGCCTATCAGATTACAGATGGATAAGGAGACAGGGAGCGAGATATCTTTCCAGGATGCGACCAATGTGGCCCGGCGAGTTGAGGTAGTTCTTGGATTGGGAGGTCAGGGGTCCGACAAGAGACCTCGACATTCCGGTGGATTCAGCGGTGCCTCATCTGGAGGCGGGGTTACTTTCAGTAAAGTCCATTCTTCCAGGACATTCCATTATGCACTTCAGACATCCCACGGTGCCCCAGGTGGTCGTGGCTCTTACTTGCCTTATTCTGATCAGCCAGCTCCTATCAGTGCACCTCCTCTTCAGATTTTTCAGGGTGGTTATACAGGTCGATAGGGTCAGTTTGCCGGCCAACAGTCTCAGCAACCAAAGTCTTTTTATACTTGTGGTGACCCGAGGCACATTGCTAGATATTGCCATCGCGCGCTGGGTAGTTCTCAGTATCAGGGTTCTCGTGCTATATTTTTGGCACCAGCTTCCGCACCACCTGCCCAGCCAGCCAGGGGTAGAGGTCAGGTAGCCATAGGTAGGGTCCAGATTATTAGAGGTGGAGGACAACCCGCTAAAGGTGGAGGTCCTTCTGTCAGAGGTCGTCCTAGAGACATGGTCCAGGGTGTTGGGGCCCAGCCCCGATTGTATGCATTTTTGGCCAGACCTGAGGCAGAGTCCTTTGATGATGTTATCACAGGTACCATTTCAGTTTTCAATAGATATGCTTCAATTCTGTTTGATCTGGGGTCTACTTACTCTTATGTGTCATCTTATTTTACTTCGTATTTGGTTGTGCCCCGCGATTCCTTGAGCATCCCTGTTTATGTGTCTACGACCGTGGGGGATGCTATTGTTGTAGATCGTGTGTATCGCTCGTGTGTGGTCGTTATTGAGGGTCTTGAGACCAGTGTAGACCTTTTGCTTCTTGATATGGTTGATTTTGATGTCATGTTGGGCATGGATTGGCTGTCACCTTATTACGCCATATTGGACTGTCACGCCAAGACAGTGACCTTAGCTTTGCCGAGTTTACCTCGATTATAGTGGAGAGGGACTCCTGGTCATTCCTCCAGCAGGGTTATTTCTTACGTGAAGGCTCGGCGTATGGTCGAGAAAGGGTGTTTGGCCTATTTGGCTCATGTTCGTGATTTTGGTGCCGAGGTTTCTTCTACAGATTCGGTGCCTGTTGTTCGTGAGTTTTTCGAGATGTTTCTTGCAGACCTATCGGGGATGCCACCCAACAGGGATATCAATTTTTTCATTGATGTGGCACCGGGCACTCAGCCCATTTCTATTCGTCCATATGGATGGCCCCACTAGAGTTGAAAGAATAGAAGCAACAACTGAAAGATTTGCTTGGTAAGGGCTTCATTAGACCCAGTGTCTCGCCCTAGGGTGCACCGATTTTGTTCGTGAAGAAGAAGGATGGATCGATCAAGATGTGTATAGGTTACAGACAGTTGAAAAAAGTCACTATCAAGAACAAGTATCCGTTGCTGAGGATTGATGATTTGTTTGATCAGATTCAGGGTGCCAAAGTGTTTTCAAAGATCGATTTGAGATCGGGTTACCATCAGTTGAAGATTAGGGCATCCGATGTCCCTAAGACAGCCTTTCGGACGAGGTATGGGCACTATGAATTTCTGGTGATGTCTTTTGACTTGACTAATGCCCCAACAGCATTTATGGACTTGATGAATCATGTGTTCAAGCCTTATCTGGATTCCTTCGTAATTGTGTTTATTGATGACATTCTAATATATTCCCGCAGTCGGGAGGATAATGAGCAGCACCTTCGGACAGCGCTTTAGACTTTGAGGGACAATCAGTTATATGCTAAATTTACAAAGTGCGAGTTTTGGTTGGATTCAGCCGCCTTCTTGGGTCACGTCGTATCAGCGGAGGGTATTCAGGTAGATCCTATAATGACCCGGTCGGTTGTTTTGAAAGTTAACGCCCCGATACACTAATAACCATTTCTCCAATGTCTATTTATGTTATTGGATCTTGTCGGAGCATTGAGTGATGAAATTCGGAGTGATTTTGGACACATAGTCCTTAAATATGGATTTTAGCTTTTGAAATCAGGTCGTAGCTAGAACCGTGTGAAGACGGATCCAAAATGGAATTATGTCGACTCCGTTAGCTTCGTTGGGTGATTCCGGGGTTAGGATCTTCGGAATGTGCTTTCGAGGTTGGTTGTAGATTTAGACTTGAATTGACGAAAGTTAGAATGTCGGCGATTTCGGCCGATAGGTGAAATTTTGATATCAGACTCGGAATGGAATTCCGAAAGCGACAGCAGGTCCGTAATGTCAGTTATGACCTATGTACAAAATTTAAGGTCATTCGGATGAGTTTTAACGTGTTTCGGCATCGGATGTGAATTCTAGAAATTTCATACTTCTGCATTGCATATTTAAATTGGGACTACGGACTGAGATCTGGTAGCTTTCCCCCTGTACTGTTTGCATATTTAAATTGGGACTACGGACTGAGATCCGGGAGCTTTCCCCCTGTAATGCATAGCATATTTAACTTGGGACTACAGACTGAGATCCGGGAGCTTTCCCCTTATACTGCATTGCATATTTACTATTGAGATATATGTTGTGCTGAGCCGAAGGCTCTCTTTCTGTTATTAATTCTTCCAGTTTCTATTAATCCTGTTTATCATTGCTTATCTATATTTCACGGTTTTAATTTATAACTGACTTGTTTTAAAACTCAGTAGAGCCTCAACCTAAGCTCATCATTACTTGACTGGGGTTAGGCTTGGCACTTACTGAGTACCGAATGTGGAGTACTCACGCCCTTTCCTGCGCATGTTTTCCCCATGTGCAGATCCAGGTACCAGCGCATCGTACAGTGGCTAGGCGTATCTTAGCAGCTACTTAGGAGTCCGCGAGGTAATTCTGCCGCGTCTACAGGATCTCACGAGTCCCCTTCCTACTATAGTATAGATACATGAGATATATAGATACATTTTCCTAATTCCTTTGTATAGAGCTACAGTATTGCAGAGTTTGTGACTTTGTAATGTTCCGGGTTTTGGGAAAGTAAAAGTTGTAAATGCCGAGCGGCTAAATTTTATAGTATTGCTCCTTTACTGTTTCTATTATTGTTTTGTCTTATTTTTCGCAAATTTTAGGCTCACCTAGTCTTAGAGACTAGGTGCCATCACGAGACCGTTCTGAGGGTAATTCGGGTCGTGACAAGTTGGTATCAGAGCGTCTAGGTTCATAGGAGTCACAAGTCACAAGTCGGTTTATTAGAGTCTCGCGGATCGATGCAAAGACGTCTTCTATCTTCAAGAGGCTATGTAACTGTTAAGAACAATCAAATTCTTTGGAATTCCTTATCGTGCTAGTTACTGTCATCAAATTCTTAAACTCTATTCTATTCTTGCTTTCATATGGTTCGTACCCGTACCGGACATACTGATGACCAGGCACCCGATCCCCCAGTCAGAGCCACCAGAGTCAGGGGTCGGGGTAGAGGACGAGCACACGATGCAACCCGAGCACCGGCTAGAGCAGAGGCAGATGAGCCCCCAGCAACTACAGTTGAAGGGGCACAGGAGGTCCCTACTGTTACTCCAGACCTCCAGGAGACATTGGCTCAGTTCTTGAGTGCCTTCAGTACTCTGTCTTAGGCGGGACTACTCCCGATAGATCTAGCTACATCCCAGGCTGGGGGAGGGACACTAACTCCCGCAGCACGTACTCCTGAGCAGAGGGTTCATATTGGGTAGGTTCCATAGTATATTCCTATGCCCCCAGCAGCTCTTGCTCAGCATGAGACTAGGATAGTTGTTCCTGAGGCAGAGCAGCTCCGACTTGAGAGTTACAAGAAGTACCACCCACCTGAGTTCAGCGAACTAGCTTCGGATGACGCCCTGGGTTTTCTTGAGGGGTGTCATCGCATTCTCCGCACTATGGGTATTGTGGAGACGAGTGGGGTTTCTTTCACTGCTTTCCAGCTGAGGGGAGCAACTTATCAGTGGTGGCGTGCTTTTGAGCTTAGTAGTCCGGACGAGGCAGCTTCACTTACTTGGGCTCAGTTCTCCGAGATGTTCTTACTTGAGTTTGTCCCTCAGAGCCTCAGGGATGCATGGCATGCGGAGTTTGAGCAGCTACGCCAAGTTACCATGACTGTGTCAGAGTATGTGGTCCTTTACAGCGATTTGGCTCGCCATGCACCAGCTTTGGTTGCCACTGTCAGAGAGAGGGTTCGACGCTTTATTGAGGGACTCCACCCTAGTATTCGGACCAGCATGGCCAGAGAGCTGGAGATAGATACTACTTACCAGCAGGCCGTGAGTATTGCTCGGAGGATTGAGACTATGTTAGCCCGGGATAGGGAGGAGAGAGAGGCCAAGAGGTCTCAAGAGACTGGTCATTTTTCAGGAGCCCGTGCACCAGCAGCACGCTATGGTAGGGGTTTTGTGAGTCGCCCCATTCACTCAGCTCTTCCAGCAACCAGTGGTATTCCAGCTCCTCCTAGACCTCAGGAGCCTTATTATGCATCACTAGTATCTCATGTGCCTCCTGCTCGAGGTTCTATCACTGGCCAGCCCAACAGGCCAGTTCAGAGTCAGCAGCAGCCGCCACGTCCTCCAAGGGGTTGTTTTTAGTGTGGTGAACCTCGTCATATGATTAGAGATTTCCCCAGAGCAAGGAAGGGTGCACCACCTCAGACTTATCAGGTTCCACGTCTTCCACTGGGTCATCCAGCTATTCTTCCATCCCCAACTCCTACCCCACCATCTCAGGTAGCTCGAAGTGGAGGCCGGGGAGGTCGAGGTCGCCCTAGAGGGGGAGGCCAGGCCAGGTACTATGCTCTTCCAGCCCGATCCGAGGCCATTGCTTCAGATTCAATCATTACAGGTATTTTTCCCGTTTGTCATAGGGATGCATCGGTATTATTTGACCCAGGCTCTATATATTCGTATGTGTCTTCTTATTTTCCTTCATATCTGGGGATATCTCGGGATTCTTTGAGATCTCTCGTTTATGTTTCTACTCCGGTGGGAGATTCTCTTGTTGTGGACCGCGTATATCGGTCATGTGTGATTTTTATCAGTGGTTTTGAGACCAGGGCTGATTTACTATTACTCAGCATGGTAGATTTCGACGTTATATTGGGTATGGATTGGTTGTCTCCCTACTATGCTATTCTTGATTATCACGCTAAGACCGTGACGCTGGCTATGCCAGGATTACCGAGGTTAGAGTGGAGAGGTTCCTCAGAGTATACTCCCCGCCGAGTCATTTCTTTTCTTAAGGCTCAGTGGGTGGTTGAAAAAGGGGTGTGATGCGTATTTGGCTTATGTGAGAGATGTTAGTGCTGAGACCCCTACAGTTGAGTCAGTTCCAGTTGTCAAGGACTATCCTGTTGTATTTCCAGCTGATCTTTCGGGTATGCCGCCCGATAGATACATTGATTTCGGCATTGACTTGTTGTCGGGCACTCAGCCCATTTCCATTCCTCCCTATCGCATGGATCCTCCTGAGTTGAAGGAGTTGAAGGAGCAGTTACAGGAGTTGCTTGAAAAGGGATTCATCAGGCCCAGTGTATCACCTTGGGGCGCTCTGGTATTATTTGTGAAGAAAAAGGATGGCTCGGTGCGTATGTGTATTGACTACCGGCAGCTGAATAAGGTAACAGTGAAGAACAGGTGCCCATTGCCTCGCATTGATGATCTATTTGACCAATTGCAGGGTGCTAGGGTGTTCTCCAAAATTGATCTGTGTTCGGGTTATCATCAGTTGAAGATTCGGGAGCCGGATACCCCGAAGACTGCCTTCAGGACCAGATATGGCCACTATGAGTTCCTTGTTATGTCATTTGCACTGACCAATGCCCCACCAACCTTCTCTTCTGATGGGATCAAGGTAGACCCGAAGAAGGTAGACGCGGTGCAGATTTGGCCCAGACCGTCCTCAGACACTAAGACCCGCAGTTTCCTCGGTTTGGCTGGGTATTATCGCCGTTTTGTGGAGGGATTTTCATCCATTTCAGCACCCATGACCAGACTGACCCAGAAGGGTGCACCTTTTATATGGACTGAGGAGTGTGAGTAGAGGTTTCAGAAGCTCAAGACATTCTTGACTACAGCTCCAGTGTTAGTATTACCCACAGGTTCAGGGTCCTATACAGTCTATTGTGATGCTTCGAGGATTGGCCTGGGAGCGGTGTTAATGCAGGACGGTAGGGTGATTGCCTACACGTCCACGCAGTTGAAGGTGCATGAGAAAAACTACCATGTTCATGATCTCAAGTTGGCAGCGATGTTCACACCCTGAAGATATGGCGTCATTATTTATATGGTGTTCCCTATGAGATATTCACGGATGACCGGAGTTTGCAGCACATATTCAGGCAGAAGGATCTCAATTTGCGCCAACGTAGGTGGTTGGAGTTGCTAAAGGACTATGACATCACTATGTTATATTATCCGGGGAAGGCCAATGTGGTGGCCGACGCCTTGAGTCGTCGGGCGGAGAGTTTGGGGAGTTTGGCATATCTTCATGCAGCTGATAGGCTTCTAGCCTTAGATGTTCAGTCCTTAGCCAGTCAGTTCGTGAGATTGAATCTTTCTGAGCCTTGCCGGGTGATAGCTTGTGTGGTTGCTCGTTCTTCTCTTTATGACCGTATCAGAGAGCTCCAGTATGATGATCCCCACCTTCTGGTTCTTCAGGACAGGGTCCGGCGGGGTGATGCCAGGGACGTGACTATAGCTGATGATGGCGTGATGAGGATCCAGGGTCGTATTTGTGTACCCAACGTAGATGGGCTTCTGGAGTTGATTCTTTAGGAGGCCCATAGTTCGCGGTATTCCATCCATCCGGGTACCGCGAAGATGTACCAGGATCTGAGGCAGCACTATTGGTGGCAAAGGATGAAGAAGGATATAGTGGAGTTTGTAGCCAAGTGTCTCAACTCTCAACAAGCCAAATGTGAGCATCAGAGACCGGGAGGGTTACTTCAGCAGATTGAGCTTCCAGAGTGGAAGTGGGAGCGGATCACCATGGACTTTGTGGTTGGACTTCCTCGGACTTTGAGGAATCATGATGCTATTTGGGTGATTGTGGATCGGCTGACCAAATCAGCCCATTTCATTCCAGTACTGACTACATATTCATCGGAGAGGTTGGCTGAGATTTATATCAGAGAGATTGTTCGCCTCCACGGTATTCCAGTATCTATCATTTCAGACAGAGGTACACAGTTCACTTCACGGTTCTGGAGATCCGTTCAGCAAGAGTTAGGCACCAGGGTAGAGTTGAGTACAACTTTTCACCCTCAGACGGACGGGCAGTCCGAGCGCACAATTTAGATTCTCGAGGATATGCTTCGTGTATGTGTGATAGATTTTGGAGGGTCATAGGTTCGATACTTGCCTCTTGCAGAGTTTGCTTATAACAACAGCTACCAGTCCAGCATTTAGATGGAGCCGTATGAACCTTTGTATGGTAGGTGGTGAAGGTCTCCCGTGGGATGGTTTGAGCCGGCGGAGGCCCGATTGTTGGGTACAGACTTGGTTCAGGATGCCCTAGACAAGGTGAAGGTGATTCAGGAGAGACTTCGCACAGCTCAGTCCAGGCATAAGAGTTATGCGGACCGGAAGGCTCGTGACTTGGCATTTATGGCTGGTGATCGAGTTTTGCTTTGGGTATCGCCTATGAAGGGCGTCATGAGGTTCGGTAAGAAAGGCAAGCTGAGTCTGAGATTTATTGGCCCTTTTGAGGTGTTGCGACGTGTTGGGGAGGTTGCTTATGAGCTAGCCCTGCCTCCCAGCCTAGCAGGGGTTCATCCGGTGTTCCACGTCTCCATGCTCCGGAAGTATCACGGTGACCCGACTCATGTTTTGGATTTTGGCTCAGTCCAGTTGGACAAGGATCTATCATATGTTGAGGAGCCTGTGGCTATATTGGACGGGCAGGTCAGAAAGCTCAGATCGAAGAAATTTGCCTCAGTTAAGGTTCAGTGGAGGGGTCAGCCAGTCGAGGAAGCAGCTTGGGAGACCGAGCAGGATATGCAGAGTCAGTACCCTTATCTCTTCACAGCTTCAGATATGTTTCTATACGCGTTCGAGGATGAACGATTTTCTTAAGAGGGGGAGGATGTAATGACCCGGTCGGTCATTTTGAGGGTTAGAACCCCGATCCCCTAATAACCGCTTCTCCCATGTCTATTTATGTTATTGGATCTTGTCGGAGCGTTGAGTGATGAAATCCGGAGTGATTTTGGACACATAGTCCTTAAATGTGGATTTTAGCTTTTGAAAACAGGCCGTAGCTAGAATTGTGTGAAGACGGATCTGGAATGGAATTCCGTCAACTCCGTTATCTCCATCGCATGATTCCGGGGTTAGGAATGTGTTCGGAATGTGCTTTCGAGGTCGGTTGTAAATTTAGGCTTGAATTGGCGAAAGTTAGAATGTCGGCGATTTCGGCCGATAGGTGAAATTTTGATATCGGACTCGGAATGGAATTTTGAAATCGACAACAGGTCCATAATGTCAGTTATGACCTGTGTGCAAAATTTGAGGTCATTCAGATGAGTTTTGACGTGTTTCGATATCGGATGTGAATTCTAGAAATTTAATAACTTCTTAGGCTTGAATCTATGCATAATTGATGATTTTGATGTTATGATATGTTGTTTTAAGGCTCGAACAAGCTTGAACAAGGTATTAGGGTCAGTTGGTAGGTTTGGTTGAGGTTCCGGGGGCCTCGGGGTTGCTTCGGATGCCCAACGGGCGAATTTGGACCTTTAAGAGCAGTTGAACCATTTCTGGTTCTGATGTCTCGCACCTGCGATGGTTTTTCCGCAGGTGCGAAGAGGGTGCACGCAGGTGCGGATGTAGTTCAGGCTGGCCAGATTCGTAGGCGTGGAGGAATATCCGTAGATGCGTAGCCGCACCTGCGACACAGCCACCGCAGGTGCGACCCCAGGTCTTTTAATGAGTTTTCGCACCTGCTATTGTGTTTCCGCAGGTGCCGATCCCAAAGTCGCAGGTGAGGAATCCCTGAGCTGGTTATACCAAAATCCGAGGGATTGAAATTCGTAACTACAAATCGATTGAGAGCTCGGGATTTGGCGATTTTCAGTGGAATTTGAAGAAGAGAATCATAGGTAACGTTTTCTAGCCTTAATCCATTTGTATATCAATAATCTCTATCAATTTCCTCAATCTAATCAATGAAATTAGATGAAAAAACATGAAATTGGGATGAAACTTCCCCAAGTAGAAATCTGAGGATTTAGGGAAATTTAGATGTCGAATTTTTTTTATTCTTGTCTGAGTGAGTTCATGAGCGAATGGGTGTTCATAAAATATAATTTTTACCCGATTCTGAGACGTGGGCCCGGGGGACGTTTTGGGCGAATTTCCAAATTTCGNTTTCCTTGAAATGATATTTACACTATGCAATCGAATTGACTAGATTTGGGCCACCCGGAGTTGGATACTCGTGGCAAGAGCGTGGTATTGAGTTGATTAGCGCAGTCAAGGTAAGTGGCTTGCCTAACTCTGTGTTGGGGACCTCTTCTTAGGCACTTTTATATTGATTTTGGTATGTGGACGCCGTGTACGTGAGGTGACGAGTGCGTACACGGGTCATTGTTGAAAAATTTCACTTTTTCCTTCCATGGCATCACTCATTTTCATTCCTATATTACTCTTTCCTGTCTTAACTGAGTAGTTAGCTTAAGAATAAGCATGCCTACCTGTCCTTACTTGATTTCCTCTTATTTGCTACTAGTTGCACTATGCTTAGGTAGTTTTACTTTATTATTGCATGTTGTTTTCTTGAACTGTTTAATTAAGTCGTATCCAACATACTTCTGCATTGCATATTTAAATTGGGACTACGGACCGAGATCCGGGAGCTTTCCCCCTGTACTGCATTGCATATTTAAATTGGGACTACGGACCGAGATCCGGGAGCTTTCCCCCTGTACTGCATTGCATATTTAAATTGGGACGACGGACCAAGATCCGGGAGCTTTCCCCTGTAATGCATAGCATATTTAAATTGGGACTACATACTGAGATCCGGGAGCTTTCCCCTTGTACTGCATTGCATATTTACTGTTGAGATATATGATATGCTGAGCCGAGGGCACTCTTTCTGTTACTAAATTTTTCCAGCTTCCATTAATCTTGTTTATCATTGCTTAACTATATTTCACTGTTTAAATTCATAATTGCCTTGTTTTAAAACTCAGTAGAGCCTCAACCTAACCTTGTCACTACTTGACTGGGGTTAGGCTTGGCAGTTATTTCATGCGCATGTTTTCCCCATGTGCAGATCCAGGTACCAGCGCACCGTACAGTGGCTAGGCGTATCTTAGCAGCTGCTTAGGACACCGCGAGGTAATTCTGCCGCGTTCACAGGATCTTACGAGTCCCCTTCCTACTCTAGTATAGATATAGGAGATATATAGATACATTTTCCTTATTCCTTTGTATAGAGCTACAGTAGTGCAGAGTTTGTGACTTTGTGATGTTCCGAGTTTTGGGAAAGTAAAAGTTGTAAATGCCGAGCGGCTAAATTTTATAGTATTGCTCCTTATTTACTGTTTCTATTATTGTTTTGTCTTATTTTTCGCAAATTTTAGGCTTACCTAGTTGTAGAGACTAGGTGCCGTCACGAGACCGTTCGGAGGGTAATTCGGGTCGTAACAGATCCTAAGAAGATTGAGGCAGTCAAGAACTGGCCTAGACCCACTTCAGCCATAAAGATCAGGAGCTTCTTGGGTTTGGCGGTTTATTACAGTCGGTTTGTGGAGGGGTTTTCATCTATAGCAGCCCCAATGACTAAGTTGACTCAAAAAGGTGCCCTGTTCAAATGGTCGGACGAGTGTGAGGCGAGCTTTCAGAAGCTCAAGACAACCTTGACTTCAGCACCGGTGTTGGTGTTGCCATCAGGTTCAGGATCTTTCATGGTATATTGTGATGCCTCTCGTGTTGGGATCAGAGCGATATTGATTCAAGAAGGCAGGGTGATTGCATATGCGTCTCGGCAGTTGAAGATTTATGAGAAGAATTACCATGTCCATGACTTAGAGTTGGCAGCCATTGTTAACGCATTAAAGATTTGGAGGCACTATCTGTATGGTGTGACGTGTGAGGTTTTCACGGATCACCGCAGCCTTCGATATTTGTTCAAGCAAAAGGATCTCAATTTGAGATAGAGGAGATGGTTGGAACTATTGAAAGACTATGACGTCACTATATTGTACCATCCAGGGAAGGCCAATATGGTGGCCGATGCATTGAGTAGGAAGGCGGTATGTATGGGCAGCCTTGCATTCATTCCAGTCGGTGAGAGGCCGCTAGCTTTAGACATTCAGTCTTTGGCTAATCAACTTGTGAGGTTAGACATTTCAGAGCCTAGTCATGTTCTAGCTTGTATAGTCGCTCGGTCTTTCTTATTCGAGCGTATCAGAGATCGGCAGGATGATGACCAGTACTTGATGGTCCTTAGGGACACAGTTCAGCACGGTGGTGCCAAGTAGGTTACAATTGGAGATGAGGGTGTTTTGATAATGCAGGGTCGAGTGTGTGTGCCTAATGTAGATGGGCTTCGTGAGTTGATCCTTGAGGAGGCTCACAGTTCTAAGTATTTTATTCACCCAGGTGCTGCCAAGATGTACCAGGACTTGCGGCAGCATTATTGGTGGTGAAGGATGAAGAAGGATATTGTTGCGTACGTGTCTCGTTGCTTGAATTGTCAACAGGTGAAGTATGAGCATCAGAGACCCGGTGGTTTGCTTCAGCAGATAGAGATTCCTGAGTGGAAGTGGGAGCGTATCACTATGGACTTCATTGTTGGACTCCCATGGACTCAGAGGAAGTTCGACGTTGTTTGGGTTATTGGGACAGGCTGACTAAATGAGCACACTTCATTCCTGTGGCGAGTACTTATTCCTCGGAGCAGTTGGTAGAGATATATATTCGGAGATCGTTCGCCTTCACGGCGTGCCAGTGTCTACCATTTCTGATCGAGGTACGCAGTCTACCTGACACTTTTGGAGGGCAGTTCAGCGTGAGTTGGGCACGCGAGTTGAGTTGAGCACAGCATTTCATCCTCAGATGGACGGGCAGTCCAGGTGTACTATTCAGATCTTGGAGGATATGTTTCACGCTTGTATTATAAATTTGGAGGATCGTGGGATCAGTTATTGCTGTTAGCGGAGTTTGCCTACAATAATAGCTACCAGTCGAGCATTCAGATGGATCCCTACGAGGCATTATATGGTAGACGGTGCAGATCGCCAGTTGGATGGTTTGAGCCGGGAGAGGCTCGGTTATTGGGCACTGACTTAGTTCAGGAGGCCTTGTACAAGGTCAAGATTATACAGGATCGACTTCGTACAGCTCAGTCCAGGAAAAAGAGTTATGTCGACCATAAGGTTCGTACTGTAGCATTCACGGTCAGAGAGAGGGTATTACTTCGGGTATCGCCCATGAAGGGTGTTATGAGATTTGGTAAGAAGGGAAAGTTGAGCCCTAGATATATCGGGCCATTAGAGATTCTCGAGAGAGTAGGGGAGGTAGCTTATAGACTTGCTTGCCTCCAGGGTTATCCTCATTTCATCCGGTATTCCATGTGTCTATGCTCTAGAAATATCATGGTGACCCGTCTCATGTGTTAGATTTCAGCTCTGTCCAATTGGACAAGGATTTGACCTATGAGGAGGAGCCGGTAGCTATTCTAGACCGGCAGGTTCGTCAGTTGAGGTCAAAGAGTTACCCTTCAGTTCGAGTTCAGTGGAGAGGTCATCCTGTTGAGGCAGCTACTTGGGAGTCCGAGTCGGACATGCGAAGTAGATATCCACAATTATTCGCCAGTTTAAGTACTTTTCCATGTCCGTTCGAGGACGAAGATTTATTTTAGAGGTGGAGATTGTGATATTTTCTGATTTAATACTATATTTTGGGCTCGTTAGCCTTAAAAATATTATTTTTATTCACCTCGATTAGCATGTGCATTCCGGGCGTGAATCCGGAAATCCTTTATGTGAAAATATGTGCAATAATAATTTTTGAGAATTTAATTTGATTTTAGTTGACTTTGGTCAAATTTAGGAGTAAACGGAGTTGGACCTGTGTTCTGACGGCCCCAAGAGGTCCGTAGTAAAATATGGAACTTGGGCGTATACCTGGAATCGAATTCCGAGGTCCCTAGCTCCAAAAATCATTTTTTGATGAAAATTGTTAGACTGAAATTTGAAGGAATTAAAGAAATTGATTAATGTTTGAACTCGTTGGTATCGGGCCCGTATTTTAGTTCCGGAGCCCGGTACAGGTTTATTATAATATTTAAGTGATATCTGTGAAATTTGGTGGAAATCGGAGTTTATTTGATGTGATTCGGACGTCCGGTTGAGAAGATAGTGAATTTGAAATGTTCTTGAGGAATTCATGAGTTTTGATGCTAAATCCGTAGTTTTAGGTGTTATTTTAGCGATTTGATCGCACGATCAAGTCCGTAGGATTTTTTTAGACTTGTGTGCATCTTTGGTTTGGAGCCCCGAGGGCTCGGGTGAGTTTCGGGTAGGCTTCAGGATGTTTTGAACTTAGTGAAAACATGTTGTTTTGTTGTTTCTGGTGCACGGGTGAATTGTTCTTCGCGTTCGCGAAGCTTCTCTCGCGAACGCGGAGAGTAAACTTGCTGAGGGAGAAATCCTTCTTCGCAAACGCAAGGTACTGGACGCGAATGCGAAGCACTGGGGGGTAGTACCCTTCGCTAACGTGACCAGACCTCCGCTAACGCGATGAGTTATGGGAACTAGGGCAGGAGAGTTGAGTTTTTCTTCGCGAACGCGACCACTGGGCGAATTTCAAGAGACAAGTTCTTCCCTAAAGTGTTGGTAAACGATTCTAAACTACTTTCTCTCAATTACCCATTGTTTTCATCACTTTTCAATCAAAATCTAGGGTTTTCATGGTAGAAATTGGGGGTTTAGGTAAAATTAGGAAATTTTGCATAATTGAAATTTAGATCCCGAATTGAGGTCGGATTTCGAAACTAACTGCATATTCGGGCTCGGGGGTGAACGGGTGGTTCGAACCTCGAGTTTGGACCAAGTGGGCCCGGGGTCGATTTTTAACTTTTTTTTGGAAAACTTAGGAAAACCATGATTATGCATTAAAGTTAATTCCTTTAGCAATAATTAATGATATTGAACTAATTATGATTAGATACGAGTGGGTTGGATGCGAATTCTAAAGGAAAAGTTGTACTTGAGCAGTGAGTGGCCTGCGAAATCGAGGTAACTGTTGTGTCTAACCTTAGCTTGAAGGAATAGGTATTTAGTGACAACTTGCAACTTGTTTTGTTGTTGAATACGATGTATAGGTGAAGTGACGAGTACCTATACGTTGTGGTCGAGTCATAACATGCGAGTGAAAGTAATTCTTGTTATTCTTGTTGTCTTAAAGCCTATTATCTATGATTATTGGTGTTAGTAAAATGTTGGAAGATTTATATCTGATTCCACCGAGATGGATAATATTGTGAATATTGAGTAGAGATTGAAATGGTAAATGGTGATAGAAACTATGATGAAATACTGATTTCTTGTGAAATTCCTCTTTATAAGTTGTTAATGATTTTGTGACTGGTGAGGAAGAGAGTAAAAGCACCAAGGGTGATGTCGTGCATAATTTATTTAAATTGCGAGGAAGGTTGTAAAGCACGAAGGGTGTGAGGAAGAGAGTAAATCACGATGGGTGATGCCATGCATAATTTATTTAAATTGTGAGGAAGAGAGTAAAGCATGAAGGGTGATGTCGTGCATAATTTATTTAAATTGTGAGGAAGAGTGTAAAGCACGAAGGGTGATGTCATGCATAATTTGTTTAAATTGTGAGGAAGAGTATAAAGCATGAAGGGTTTTACGAAGGGTGATGCCGTGCATAATTTATTTAAATTGTGACGAAGAGTGTAAAGCACGAAGGGTGATGCCGTGCATAATTTATCTATATTGTGAGGTGGGAGTAAAAGCACGAAGGGTGATGCCGTGCATTCATATTTATTATTTGGTAAGGCTGAGAGTAAAAGCACAAAAGGTGATGCCGTGCAAGTTTCTTTTCTATTTTAATTGCTTAAATTGTTGTTGATCACTGTCTATTTCTGTCTTATTGTTTTTCTCACTATTTATGTTAAATTCCCCATTGTATGCTCTCTTCCCATTATGTGTTGTTTACTTTTCTTTAATCGGTATTATTTCTACTAGCATGATTATACATGTCCATGTTTTGTTTGTGGTGTCATGTCCTAACCTCGTCACTACTTCGCCGAGGTTAGGCTCGACACTTACCAGTTACATGGAGTCGGTATTACTCATATTGTACTCTACATTTCTTGTGCAGATCCAGGTTTAGGACCGAGCTGAGTTCGAGTTAGAGCTAACACTTCCGCACGGAAACACGAGGTAGATCTGCCGACGTCCGCAGATTCCTGGAGTCTCTTCCTTATTATTCAGTTATTTTTTTCTTTAGTTTAAAACATATATAAATTTTCTTTCAGCCAAATACTTGTTGTAAATTCTTAGTAGTTCGTAAATTATGACTCCAAACCCTGTGTAGCTAAATATTAATATTAGATTCGCAATATCGTTTTTAATTCATATATTATTTTGGCAGTATATGTTGGATGGTAGAAAGAGTTCGCATATGTTTTAATTGTTTTAAATGTCGTAACCCTCTAATGTTGGTTTGCCTAGTAAGAATAGCGTTAGGCGCCATCACGGTCCCGACGGTTGGAAATTGGGTCGTGACCAGTAAAAGACTTTTTAGGGATACGTACATAAGGGTAATTTTGAAAAAATAAATTTAATTTTTTCTTGATTATATAAATGGACATTTATTTTGAACCAAAATAAAAAGGCA
This sequence comes from Nicotiana knightiana, assembly GCA_005239525.1. Classification (NCBI taxonomy): domain Eukaryota; kingdom Viridiplantae; phylum Streptophyta; class Magnoliopsida; order Solanales; family Solanaceae; genus Nicotiana; species Nicotiana knightiana. The sequence continues at coordinate 85,533 of ML392763.1, read as the reverse complement.
AAGTATTCACTTATTGTAGACCGGAGAGAGTAATTACTTTGCAAATTTAGAAGGCACCAGCCACCACCACTGCTTACATATGGTGTAATGCTGCCAACTTACTTGACTGAAAAAATTTATGCACCACCAAACTATATTTGTTTAAAATGGTTAGTAAAAAATTTGAGGTGACAATATTTATTAATTGATAATAGTTAAGTGATAATAACCTATGTGAAAATTCATGTTATGTATTTGTTGTGTTAATATAAACATGGGTATAATTTTTTTCTCCTGCTAAACATATGCTTCGAAAACACTACGACAACATCAATTTCTTCTTTTCCTTCTCCTAAAAGTATGACAAAATAATTTGTAAAATTATAGTGAAATAAACATTATATAAATCCTGCTCGAATAATAAAATATAAGTAAAATAGAAGTGTTATAAATAGTATTTTATTTATGGTGAATGTCTATTTTAGAGAGATTTTAGGGTTTGTTACTTGGTGGCTAAGTCATTTTTTCCCTATAAATAGAGGGGTTCTATTGCATTGTAATTGATCACAATCAATAAGAATTCTTCTCTTATTGTTTTATAACACATTATCAACACGAGACTCTAACCAATTGAGTAGAAACTTTGGGATTGAGTATAATGATTGTCAATTGTTCCATGAACTTCCTTCATGATTAAATTCTGGATTTAAAGTAAGTATTTACTTTATTTTTCTCTTTTAAATTCTTGAAATTCTATAATTTAATTTTAAATACAAGCAAAGACAATAAATTTTGATTATAACTCTATTGGAGTTTATAAGAGATTATAAACACCCGAAGAGGTAAAATTTATATGTCATGATCAAATCAAATATGATTATGGGCACAAGAAGTGGAAACGCGTCCCATTGTATTTGCTTCATTCTCATTCCCTTAAGAGAATATGATAGCAATATGTTTTAAGTCTGAAAGAAGATAAAATTATTGTTGTGAAGGTATCAATGGATGTGGACGTGGTAATTAACGAAATTATAATCGTCATCATTTTGTAATGAGAATAATAAAGATTCTCAAAATAATCCTCATTTTGTGAAAGTAATATTTGTCATCGATTTGACATGAGATTTTGTAAAGCACATATAGATGATTATGATCCATTCATGATGTGAATATGACAACATCTGATTTATGAATACATATTCATTCTTGGAAGAATATGAACATGCTAGTGGTAGTGGATATACCACACTAATCTTTAAAAAAAGGTTTGAGATGAAATAAGAAAATAATGTCATTATTAATGCATGAATGGTCATTGGTCACGTACCTATTGTATGCCAGAATATTTTGGCAATGTGATTACTGAAGGATAACAGTAATGCAAGAAATAGATCTTGCATATAATTTTGAAAATGGCCATAATTTATAACTTTTCCTTTAAAAGTGATATTCACCATATGGATGTTGATGAATATGTGGTAGTACCAAATTAATTGAGAGCTCTGGAAGGGCCAATTATTATAATTTTGGAGGAATACAATTGATTATCATTTCAATTTATTGTGTTGTAGTGAGTCTCAAAGAAACTTATTGAGTTTCTAAAGTATTCGCGAAAGCGGTTGGTTATATTAAGACTATAAATAAAGGAAAGATTTAATATCTTCTATTACTACAACTTATAGCGGGATAATATGTATGTGAAAAGCTATCCACTTTATTCTCCAGTTTGTACTACACAAATAAAATAATACCACAATAAAGTGGATGTTTACTGATATAAAAACTCATATGATAATAAATTTGGAGTTTATTGATAATTGCACACGTCATGGTGTAAACCTAAACTTTATCAATATTGATAATTTATTCAGTTGGCATAATTGGTTTAGCCATATCAATTTAAGTATGATGTGCAAAAATGAAAGAGAATTCACATGGGTAAATATTAAAGAATTAGAAAGTTCATTACGAATTATCTTATGTTGCTTGTTCTCATTAATTAATAAACCAACTAAAAATTAGGATTGAATCCCATGAATGCTGGAAGTATCAAAGGTGAATCTGGGTTCATTCACCTGCCATGTATACCACATAAGATGCATCTATGAGATGGTTACATGTGCGATTATTATTAACCCGCAACCTGGTGTTTGCGAGGTAACTTGCTCAATAATTTAATTTAGAGCATAATTTTTCAGATTTTCTATTCAAGATAGTTTATCTTGATAAGTTGGTTTACAACGCAACTGGTTTAGCAAAATGATTTATTGAGTGCCTCCACTTAATAGTTAAACTATTACTTAGGAGAACAAAGTTGTCTATATCAGTTTGATATACGTTGTATATGAAAGTTATTACATTCTCCCCTCACAAGTGGTTTAGGGTCAGGAACCAAATAATTTCATCTTATTATTATTAAAGTGCGATGTATATTTTGATTAACACCATAAAATACAAAGATGGGCTTCCAAAGTTGAGGACGCAAGTTAGTTTTTCTAACATGAGGGGGAGACATGATAAACAATTGAGAAAAAGTTACGTTGAATGAATTATCATTTCTACATCTAGATCCTCGAATAAGCAATATGAACTTGAAATTCATAAAAGGATAATTTATCTGCAATGCAAAGCATGCCAGACGCATTTGCTAACCCAAATAAAGTAATTGTACTCTCGCTGCAAATGATCTTATTAGAATAAGTCCTAGAAGGACAAAACCTATGGTACGCTTAAAGCATATAGACAATTCGGTTTCAAATAGAATTCTTGATAAAGAAGATGAGCAAATGATCATAATAGAAGGCAAGTGATCTAGAAGATCGCATGACATAACACTTCATAAAATCTCAGGAGAGGTTCAGGTACCTGAAAATATGAATGAAGAGATCTCTATGTTATGTCTTTATGAAAAAAATATTGGAACCGATATAAAATGTTCGTCGTCGACATCTATGATAGCGCTAAGTGTAGATGAGGATCTTAAATCTGTCGAATACAGACACAAAAATATTTTCCAAATGGAAGAGACAAAATCCGAATAGAATTGGTTTCATATGAAAGACATGTAGTTTTGGACTTGCAGTTCAAACACTTGGAAGTATAAAGTCAATGGTGTGTGCAATTGCCTTTACTATCTTATATGTCTAGCATGATATAAAAACTTATGCATCTAAAGTCCATTCATATGGCTTATATGATTTAACTTATATGACAATCCGTGAAGAATTTAAATTGCTTAAAGCATATAAAATTCTTGGTCATGAAGTACTACATCCTAAGTACAATTTATGCACATTTCTATCTTGCTATAATTATAAGCATGATAATGTGATAGCGAGAATTTTTAAGGTGCTACATATTCATTGGAGTAAATATGTGTGATTTATTCACCAAATCTCTACCGACATCAACCTCCAAGAAGCTAGTGCAAAAGATTGGGATGCGAAGGCTCAAGGATATGAATTGATGCTCTTATCAAGTGGAGTTAATATGTGTTGCACTCTTTTTCCCTTACAAGATTTTGTCTCACTGGATTTTCCTTTCAAGGGATTTAATGAGACAATCAAAAGGTGTATTGTTAGATATGTGTACTCTTTTTCCTTCTCTAGAATTTTTTTCCCGCTGGATTTTATTTTAGTTAAGGTTTTAACGAGGCACATTATCTGTTGAATACACATTTAAGGGGGAGTGTTATAAATAGTATTTTATTTATGGTGAATGTCTATATTTTAGAGAGATTTTAGGTTTTGTTACTTGGTGGCTAAATCACTTTTTCCCGAGGGGTTCTATTCTATTGTAATTGATCTCAATCAATAAGAATTTTTTCTCTCTACTTTTCTCTGCAATTCTCTTCTTCTTCTCTTATTGTTTTATAACAAGAAGAGTATTTTTATTTTCATATTTGACAGCGTCGGTAAAATTTATTTACTTTAACTTTAGTCTCCAAAATATTGCACGTTCAGTCGTTCTCTCTAATTAAAGTGATGTATGGACGCAAAGATACTGCATTGTAGGTCACTATGATCAAAGTCAATCCTCAAGAATCAAAACTTTGCACCATAGTTAAAGAGACAGATAAAAAAGTACATTTATTAGATTTGAAGAGATTTTTCTACGAATCATTTCCAATTGAGACGCGGTAAAATAAATGAACCTTATTTTTTGACTTTATGGGCAGGCGTATTAACTTAAATAGCTATTCATTCGGTCGCTAAAATAAAAAATAATCAGCAGATATATAATATGAGTAGCAAGTCTCATGGCATAATGTGAAACATATCCTTCTAAAAATTTGTCATAGACTTGGCAAATAAAATTGAATTCATAAGGTAACAAAGAAGAGTCGAGCCCAAAGGCGGACCCATGTGTAATAGTGAGGGGTCATCAGCCCCCGTAAACTTCGATCGAAGTCTTGTATATATATATATATATGTATATATTTTGAAAATAGTTAATTTAGAGCAGTTGACACCCTAAACACCAAAAGCTTTTAGGAAGTACTAGTTGAGCATAATAATATGCTCCCGTTGCATAAAAATTCTCGATTCGCCTTTGATCGAGCCTATCAATTTCACCTTTTTGGCAAAAGCAAACATTTTCCTAAGTTGAATGTACATGTCCACAATTTTAAAAGATGTGGGCAGGAAAAACGAACGATACATCGAATTCAACGAAAACTGCAGGTACAAGCATGCATGCCAGTTGTAAAGGATCCCACAAAATCGTTATGGTAGATCTTCACCTGCCAGTTAAGCAAAAAGAAATATTTGGCTACCACTAAGGGTGTTCATGGTTCGGTTGGATCGGCTCTTCCCTAAAAAGAATCTAAACCAAGTAAGTCGGCTCTTTAAATATTGAAATTCAACAAATCAATTAAGTTATTTTTTTTTATTTTTTCGGTTATTTATCGATTTTTTCGTAAATATGACATACACTACCAAACACATATTCTGGAGACTACATTTTCAACGTAACATTATCGAATCAATTGTTCTTTGAGAAATTTATCATTTACTAAGATATATTGATTATAATTGAATCAACTAATAATGAATAATTTAAGTACTCAATTAAAAATCAATTATTTTAACATGAAATAAATTATAATAGCAAAAAAATAGACTAAAAATATAAATGACTAATATGTACCATAAAATTTTAGAACTTTATATATATATAGGTGCAATAATAAATTAAATAGCTACTTCTGTAGTCGGTTTGGTTCGATTTTCAGTTATTTTTTGATTAAAACCAAAACAAAACCAAATCTGATCGGTTTTTAAAATTCAAAACCAAAGCAAACCTAAAAAGTATCGATCTTTTTGGTCGATTTGGTTCGATTTTCGATTTGGTTCGATTTTTCGGATTTTTATGAACTCCCCTGGCTACCACCTAGCTAATGCTTCAAAGCTAACAGTTTTTACTAGGGGTACAAACTAAACCGATAATTCGAGTCAAATCGAGAGAAAAATTCAGCTATGGTTTGATTTGGTATTAGAAAAAAAATCCAGCCATAATTGATTTGGCTTAGTTTAACTAAAAAAGGTCAAACCGAAACCAAACCAACCCGACATTACATGTATATAAGTTTTAATATTATTTTATACGTAAAAATAATAATTGTAATGGAATTCATAGATATTTTTTAAACTTTTTCAATGTTCTATCTTTTAATGTATTATTTCAAGCTTGAACTTAGAACTTTTAAATGATCAAATATGTTTTATAGCCCATAAAAGTTAGTAACTCAACTAAAGCCCAAGACCAAATCAATACTAATACTAACAAAAAAAATTCAATCAATACTAGGAATGACAATAGTATTGGATATATATATATATATATATATGCATTGGTTTATATAGTGAAAATGCATAACTTACTTTTAATATTATTTAGACATGTAATTAATACTTAGTACTTATTAGTCGTACTTATTTTAGTATGCCTTAGTACTTTTAGATTATATTCATTTTTATTATGGCTTATTAATTAGCAATATTTATTTTATGCCATTTGTTGAGTATTTTAGTATAATCATAACTCATCTCACATTATTTTATGTTATTTTATTGGGTAACATCTTTTATAGTTTTATCCTACTAGGACCTAAGAAATAATAGAGCACAAATTATATATTTTATGTTATGAAAATTTTGTCGGAAAAAAATCCGAAAAACCCGAGAAAACTGAAAAATCCGAGAAAATTTGAGATCGAAAAACCCAACTTTTGTTGGTTTGGATTGATTTATAGATTTAAAAATCCGAGACAATTGATTTGGTTTGGTAATTGGAAAACTCAAACCAACCCGGCCTATGTACATCCCTAATTTTTACCATCATTGTAGCCCGAGCAACAATTTTCACTAAGTAAAGAGGAGATTCAATATCTATTATATATAGATAAAAATTAATTTTGACCCTATAATATAGTGTAACTTTCTCGCAAAGAAAGTCGAGAGTTGAGACCCCAGCTCTGCCATGGTTGTAACATGCCTTTCTTTCTTTCTTCTTCTTCCTTCATTTGATTATGTGCTGTCCAATTCAAGTTGCACATTACTTGTCTACTACAATTCACAAGTACATGAAGTGAAAGCAACCACTAATGCTCGCATTAGTATAGGTTGTCCCCATCACAGCCTTTGAGTGCGCCCTTCCCCGATTCCTGCGTAAACGTGGGATACTTTATGCACCAAGCTGCCCAGTCTACTACACTCGCATTGAGATTGTGAGCATTGTTGCTGGGAATTCGCAAATGGAGTATCAAAATTGCCGCTCCTAACCTCCTCCTCTCCTTTCATTTAAAAAGATTTTGCAGCATTAATTTGTGATAACCTGGTTAAACGAGAACGACATATTGGTGTGAAAGATTCACCTTATTCCTAAGAGTTTGGTTTCTAGAGGAGGAAGAAAGATTTCGCTAATATAAGAAGAAACTCAGACCAGCGACAGTTAAAGTCACCACAATTCATCCCTCTTTCTATCTCATACAATGATGTAGTTAGAGACTGCAAAGAGACAAGAACAACAATAAGAGACGGGGATGCACTAATCGCGCTACTGACACATAAACAAAAGCAGGATTTCTGTGATTAACATAAGAATGACATTTTCACATACAAAACGCTGCTGAAGAAAGATCATAAAGTTGGAGACGCAATCAGATGTCATGTGTGCTTCTAAACATAGATTTACAAGTTAAACGAGAAAAATGTGAAAGGTTTCAGTTTACGTTATCCAAATCCACAAACTAAATTACACATATCATTTTGCCAATGTAAACCTGCATAGTCTCAAGGAAGACATAACCGATATTTGCTTTTTCTGAATAGAATGGAAGTTTCCAATTCTTCCAAAAGTTAATCCTGCTTGGAATCATCCACTCCAACTGCCTTAGGTAAAGGATGGGAGGCGCCAGAACTTGGTTCTCCTGTGACCTGTTAAACACACAGTATTCCGTTATACTGTGTTATGATTAACACGATAAATAAGAAGATGGGCGAAAGGACAAAAGATTTAGTTCAAATGGCACAAAGACAAGTGAAACCACCATCTTCTGGAAGTTAATAGATTTAAGAGTTCACAATCTCTTTCTTTGATAAACAAATGCCACAAATTTTATACTATTTCCTTTTCTACTTTTCTTTTGAGTAGTTCCGGCAGGCTATAAATTGATAAGTTTTGAAGCTCAGACTACAGGCGTTGCAACTTGCAATTAGGAAAGGCTTTAGATAGATCAAGTTTTGAAGCTAAGACCACAAGTGTTGCAACTTCCAATTAGAATAGGATGTCCCAAAAAAAAAATGCACAGTTCATATGGATTGTGAAATCATCCTGGTTATTAGTATCTCTCTTTTTATTCCATACTTTAGTGACAATGTGTGCTTATATATTCAACTCAGACCAATAAAAATCTCCCTCCCTCCCTCCCTCTGTGTGTGTGGTGTGCTTATGTCTAGCAAGTTGCGGATACCACTCATCAAAAGGTAAACCCACTTATTCCTCACTTGATATCATATGCTCATAATAATACCTTGGAATTCAACAACTTTAGGCATAAAGACGTGTAATTTGCACATTTTGATTTTCTTTTTGAACAATTATGTATCTACAGACAGTGTGTCAAAATCCCACAAAATGAGATGTGGCATAAACTAATATAAAGATGTATCAAGATAGTATAAAGCATAATATATGATAATTTTCTAGCAACAACATAGCTGATCTAAATTCACCTTTCTACACTCAAATGCTAGACTTTGTTCAACAAAGGAACAACCAGGTTTCTTCTCATGACGTGCGCCTACCATACATCTCAATGTGTATTACCTCTCACTTTGTAAAGCCCAGTGGCAATAATATGACAGTAGTTCCTAGCTAGAAAGTTCTTTGTCATGTTATGAAGTATCAAAGACTGAATTTTTCTAAAGGTGCATGACACCAATGGTCAAGGTACATTGTGGTAGTTCAAGAGTCAAGCTAGCAGAGAATACTCATGGCAAATAAACAATGTACAGTTTCATCCTTATTCCTTAAGAGTGGGAAAGTCACCGGTCCCTAACATGTGACAGATTCATCAGGCTCTAATCATAAGTTGAGGAGTTCGCAACAAAAATCTAGCTGGTTTTATTGACCGTTAACCTAATTTTCCAATATGAACTTGGAAAGAAATTTATCAGGGTGTTACTCCATTTCTATCCAGAAATAAACAGGGAAAAGAACAGTGTTGTCAAAGGCGCGCTTAAGCCCTAAAGCGAGGCTCAAAACATGTTGAGCGCTTCGCCTCACTTTGCGGGCGCTTCAGTGTCGCATCAAGGCTCTAAGGCATACTTTCCTTGCCCATGAGTGTAATCCTGAAAATGCGACACTAAACAATTGATATTTCACTTTATCGTTATTTTTTCTTCAACTTTTTTTGTCCATATATTTGTTATTCATGTTTATAATTATTGGTCTTGGACTACATATACATATTTTTACTTTTTCCTCCAGTTGCGCCTTTTTCATTAAAGGTCACACTTTAATTGCCCTTTGCGCTTAAAGCCCCAACGGGACTTAGAGTTTTTTTGACCTTTTCGCCTTTGATAACATTGGAAAAGAAAATCATTTGAACTCTTAACATGTGTAGGAAACAAACTTAAAAATGTGAATGAAACAAGAACGGATCCCTCCACTGAAGAAACTCAATCGAATTTGTAAAGTGAGGAAGCTATTTTTCCTTTTAATACAGAAAAAAAATTGAGGTCTAACATGTCTTTGTTGGGAACAGCAGAATACCCCCGGAAATATTCACGGTCAATGAATGAGAATAAAATGAAGAAATAAGGACATCAAGATTTTTACGCGGAAAATCTTTCTAAACTAAAGGAAAAACCACGGCCCAATAGGAGCAAAACAATATCACTATACTGATTTTATACTCTGCACTCGAGTATCACAAAGTCCTCGAGACTAATACACACAACATAAATACCCTCTTTTATTATCCTCACTAGAAAGCTGCTCAAAACTCAGATATGTTTTTTCTCACAGATGTGTTTGTCTCTGTGAATTGGATGATACAGATTTATTTTTTTGATTAAGTAAGGTATTATTATATAAAAACAGTACCAAGAAGGTACTCTAGAAACTACAAAGAATCAGGATATACAATTTTCCCTTATCAACAACAACAACAACAACAAACCAGTAAAATCTCACAAGTGGAGTCTGGGGAGGGTAGAGTGTACGCAGACCTTACCCCTAACTCAAGGGGTAGAGAGGCTATTTTTGATAGACCCTCGCCTCAAGGAGACGAAAAAGACACAATTTTCCCTTATCGACTGTGATTCCGAAAAATCCAAAAATTGCATCATACTATCTGATATGTTGTTCTTACAAGTTACACCAGAAATAAAGATTTTGTAAGCATTTGAACTTCACAAAATAAACATGTTATGTCCTTCCTTCGAAAAATCTCTTGTTTCTCTCAAGCCACACAGTCCAAAAAATTACACATGGGAATAGTCTTCCATCTCTTTGCACCTACTCTACTCTTGCCAAAAAAGGACTTCACAACGTTAAGTTCTTTTGCTGCTTTCTTCATTGTGGGTTAAACCTTTCATTCAACTTTGTTCTCTGGTCTCATGGTACTAGCCATCATAAAGATTTGGAAGAGGACAAGAATAGACCATAATCACCTAATCCCCAGAGTTCTAGCATCATGCACATCAGAATGTCCTCAAAGATTCATCAAATTGATTCCTCAACCCATACTTCGCAAATATACATTCATCTACAGAAAAATATTATGTTCTCAACGTTATCATCAAGAATTCTGTCGGGGTACTCAGACAGAGATAGTTAGGGTGTGTTTGGTATGAAGGAAAAAATACTAACTTTATGGTGTTGTATCGGCCAAAACATTTGGGAAAATATTTCCCTAAATAACACATCCTCCTCTAATTTTCGGCAAATAACTTCCTTTGGAGGAGTGGGGAAGTCATTTTCCAAAGATACAATTTTCCAAGCTTCTGATCTATTTTCTAGTTTGCCAGACAACAGGTGAAATGGATAGACTGGAGGGGTGGTACGTGACCAAACTAACCTTGCACTTACTATGTTGGATGGCAGATTCCCTATCCCCGTATGGATTTTCCACGATGGACCGTAAGGTTAACTTGGGCTGGACAATATCCAACTGGTCCAAAGTCATTTTAGTTGGGATGCTCAGTTCGAGAAATTATCTTCTACACACCAATCAAATATTAGAAAATATTTTCGGAAATTATTTTTTACTCACCAACCTAACACCGAAGATAAGTTAAAATACTCCTACTTAAAAAACATTTTTCAAGAAATTATTTTCCTTCGTACCAAACATACCCTCATTCTCTACTTTTCAGTAGATGCACCAGATTCTGATGTTTCCCTAATAAACGGGTATGACAGTCACAAGGAGGTGACTACTTTTTAACAAAAACAACTCTTTCCTGAAGAAAGCTGAATGGTTTTTGCATTTCCTATATCCATATTTCAAACAGCTTGTTCACCGAATTACCCAAACAACAGATACATCCACCCACCCAAAACACAAACTCATCATATCAATCAACTAGCATCAATTCCAATTAGTTTTCAATTCCGCTTATTCAGATATGTATGTCTATTCAGTATACACACATGGGCACCAATGAATTTCAATCAAACAATCTAAGCAAGAAGTCATTGCCCCCTAGTTTGGGTTGTGACAAATCAGGGGCAAGACCGTGAGTCCCAAAGACTTATGTTGATGCATAGGGGTCAGGCCAAAGCAGACAATACCTGGGCCTAGGCCATGACACAAGATCATCGAGATCATTTGTTTCCCAACAAGAACAAAATTTTCAGCAAAGTCAACACGTCTAAACAAAAGATCACGCCTTTATAATCAAATGACTTACAGAATTATTGATTTTGGTAGCTCACAAGTTTTTCAAGTTAGTCAACACGTAAAAACAAAAGATCACGCCTTAATAATTGAACAACTTACAGAATTGTTCGGTTTAGCAGCTGATGGTTTAAAAGGACAAGCAGGAGGTGCTCTTTCCGGTCGCTGATACTCCTTTCCAAACATTCTATAAATCTTTGCCTAAACAATTCCCCACACACACAAAAAAAAATTAACGATGTAAGCATAAAAAATAACCGGTTACTTTAGCTTTTAAGGATCTTACCATGAGAATATGGAAGAGAACAGGTAATAAATTAACGATCGGGACGAGGAACAGCGGTATTAAGCACGCAACGCAAACCTATAATATTTGCGAAAAAAATGAAAAATCAGAAACTGATAAAAACAGATTAAGGAATAAAATTAAGGATGGATAATTGGATTTGATTCTTACCATTTTTCGATTGTTTTAGATGGCTTTTTGTTCTCTTTGCTCTTTCGTTCGTTGTATCGAGAAGAAGAAGATGACTGTCACTTTTGAGTCTCAAGAGTCGACTTTTGAATGAGATCCGATTTCTTTATGAAAATGGGCTAATAGCCACTTTTCACCCATTTTGGTTCCTTTTGCGACTGCCAAAATTAACCAAAATTTAGCCACTCCTTATAAAAATAAAATCGAATAAAAATACTCCTTAAAATACTAAATATTTTCAGCATAGTATGATAAAATTTTGAAACACGTCGAAATTCGGCTTAGAAAATTCGGCATAAAGAGGTAATCAAGTATGAAAAATGCGGCTCATCATGGGTGACCAGGCCGAGGTCGACCAGGACTTAACAATATGGAGCCGCCGAGCAAGTCATTAAGGTCGAGGTCGAATAACGAAAAAAGGAATAACGGCTAGTATAGCTTTGGAATTCATATCATTTTTAAATAGTAAAAGAAAGAGGGCAAAAGGCATGTAACACTCATTCTAATAAGAACTCTTGTGAAAAGTTGACTCTTGAGGAATAACAAAAATATTACATTTCCACAGTGATTCGATTTGTTGTTTGTCTTACCTTTTCACGCATCAGATCCGAGAAAGTCTCATATATTCTCATATCATTTGTCTTACATTGTTGTCAAATGGAAGAATCATCCACCTCATTCAATATTTGGATGAATCCTTCCTTTTATTTACATTTATTACCATGTAATATATTTATTGCTCATCAGTCATCATTGTCTCACCATTTGTTCTTGATAGCTTCATTTAATACCTTTATATTATGTTGGTTATAGCGTTATTCAACGTTATTACACAAGTACGTGTTAGATTTAAAATTTATTATATTTAACTAGAATTTACTCTTCACCGTTCTTAGTCTTTAATTAATTTAGCAAAAAGTTTAAAAACAACGTTGTGTTAGAGTGTGAAACTCTAACACATTGTTATGATGTTTTTAAACTTTTTTCAAGTACACTCCAACATAATGTGCTTGTATTTTGAACTTTTGTTAAATTGTTGTGAAATTCTTTTCAGCTTCAGTTCTACTTGTATAAGTTTTGAGCTCAAAATTTTTTTTGTGTAATTCCACTTGCACCATTTAAAAATCTTTTGAAGTTACATTTGTAGTTTTGCACCATTTCGAACTCAATGAAAATTTCCTTGAGTTCCTCTCGCAGCGTTTGAAAATGAGCAATTTTAAGAAATGACTATTGTTTAGTGGTTATTAACTTGCTATAGTTATCATTTATTTAATTATGTCCTATATTTATATTTTCACTTATTATAAAGTATATTCGATGTATTCAAGTTATTGTATTCATTAATACAGTAGTAAAATTCGGTGAAAAACAAGGAAGTCCAGCTAAATGTAGACTGCATTCATATGTATTCGCGAGCTATATTCGTGAATACAGTAACAGAAATCTGCGAAAAAAAAGGTTTTCAATTGTTTAAAAACGGTAGGTGAATCAATTAATGTGATAGACTCCTAATATAACTCAACAAACTCAATTATAACACGCAAAAATTATATTTCCAGTTACAGAAAAGATTCTCAACCGAAAAACATCCAAAAAACAAAGCAATCCGTAGAAATTCAATCCATCCTTTCTTTTTTTTAGTGGTATTTTTACTAAAATATTTGTTAGTGGTATCTTTACAAATAGATGTATAATTTTAAATTATATAATTACATTGAATACAGTTAAATACATACAATACATTGAATACATGAAGTATAACAGGTCATCTATAGTGCAAAAACATATAAATACATATTGCAGATACATTTGAATACATATATACATTTGAATACATAAATTATATTAATTAAAAAAATAAATATATTCTACAATACATTGAATACATGTTGCGGAATATATTGAATACAGTTTAAAAAAAGAGTAAATATATTGAAAAGGCAGAAAAGACTAAAGACAGTGAATACAATGAAATACATGGAATACAATGATATACATTGAATACAATGAAAAAAGGTAATGGGCTCTTCAAGTTCCTCAGCCCCAAATTCCGTTCCCAATCCACCGATATCCAGGTCGCCGCCATGTGGGGTGTCGCCGCCGGTACCGCGCCTTCTGGATCGTCCAGGTAGTGAATCTCTCATTTATGCTTTGAAAATTTTGAGATCTGCACTTGTAATTCTCTAGATCTTTGTTTCTCCTTTATCTTTTTTTTTGGTTTCGTTTTGTCTTGTCTTTTCCATTCAATTCCAATACTAGCGAAAATCTATCAACTTTAACACTTGCCACAACTTTTTGGAGTAAAAAAATTTGAAAATTTCACGAGACAATGGAGATGAATCAATGGAGAATCGTGGTTGTATTCATGGAAAAGAGACTGGCGTTGACAGAGAGAGCGAGTGAAGCTAGATCGTGGCTAAGATGTATATAGAAAGTAGGAGAGAAAAAAATATTATCCAACGTATTTAATGGCTAAATAGTAGAAAATGATCATAAATACATATTTTGCTATAAAACCTAAAAGATATCTATAAAAAATTTAAACGAATATTTATATATAATAAATAAGGTGTAAAATTTTGGTATAGGAGGTAAAATTTTCTTTGAAAATTCCTTGAGTAGAAGTTCCACTTCAACCATTTAGAATTCAATGAAAATTTAATTCCTCGAGTTTCATTTACACCATTTCAAACTCAACAAATCTACAATGGCACAATTTCAAATGTACAAAAATAAACATAATGAATAGTATGTGATAAAATAATGGATAATTTAATCGGTGGCTAGTAAATGCGTTGGCCAGTATAAACAGTTGAATTTTCAAAGCCAAAATTCAGCATGTTCTGTTTCCCTAACAATTATGGCAATCTCGTTATAAATTAAAGATTGTAAAATAAATAAATTAAAGATAAGTGTAGAGAGAAACTGGTATATTATTGAATTTTCAAATCAATGTACATAATAAACTGAAATCTCGTCTATTTATAGAAGAAAGGAATTTGTTGTGTAAGTTGTTTGTAAGATGCTACTGTAAGCTGTTGTGTAAGCTGCTACTGTAAGCTGCTACTGCAAGCTGCTGTGTAAGCTGCTACTGTAAGCTGCTACTGCAAGCTGCTGTGTAAGCTGCTTGTAAGTTGTTTGTAAGCTGCTACTGTACCAGATGTAGATAATCTTTTTTGGGGAGTAATATTTATCCATAACAGAGTACCAAAATGATAAGCTTCTTAAGGAGGCTTATTTCCAATAGAGTACTAAATAGATAAACATATTTACGGCAGTGTCCGGTATGGATAAGCTTCTTCAGGAAGCTTATTTACAATGGAGTACTAAATGAACATCCATTATATAATATATATTTATAACACTCCCCCTTGGATGTTCATTAAAAGATAATGTGCCTCATTAAAACCTTACTAGGAAAAAGCCCATGGGAAAAAAATCCTAGTGAAGGAAAAAGAGTACATATATTTAGTAATACGCATTGCTACGTGCCTCATTAAAAACCTTATAAGGAAAACCTTGTGGGAAAAAACCTTAGTAAGGAAAAAAGAGTGCATCGCATATTTTACTCCCCTGATGAAAACTTTATTTCAAATATTTGAGTCTTCGTATTCCAATCTTGTATACCATCTTCTCAAAAGTGGAAGTTGGCAAAGATTTAGTGAATAAATCTGTCGGATTGTCACTTGAACGGATTTGTTGCACATCAATGTCACCATTTTTCTGAAGATCGTGTGTGTAGAATAATTTTGGTAAAATGTGCTTCGTTCTATCACTTTTATAAATCCTCCTTTCAATTGGGCTATGCATGCAACATTGTCTTCGTATAAAATTGTGAGTCTTTTCTCATATTCCAAACCACATTTTTCTCGAATAAAATAAATTATTGATCTCAACCATACGCATTCCTTATTTGCTTCATGAATAGCTATTATCTCGGCATGATTTGAAGAAGTAGCAATAATAGATTTCTTTGTGGAGCGCCATGATATGACAATACCTTCATAAGTAAATACGTACCCGGTTTGAGATCGAGCTTTATGGGGATCAGATAAATAACCTGCATCTGCATAACCAACAAGATCTGCACTATCTTTGTTAGCATAAAACAAACCCATATCAAGAGTTCCCTTTAAATATCGCAATATATGCTTAATCCCGTTCCAATGTCTCCGTGTAGGAGAAGAACTATATCTTGCTAATAAATTAACAGAAAATGCTATGTCAGGCCTTGTAGCATTAGCAAGAAACATCAATGTACCAATTGCACTAAGATATGGTACTTCGGGACCAAGGAGTTCCTCATTCTCTTCTGGAGGTCGGAACAAATCCTTATTCACTTCAAGTGATCGAACAACCATTGGTGTACTCAATGGGTGCGCTTTATCTATGTAAAAGCGTTTGAAGACCCTTTCTGTATAGGCATATTGATGGATAAATATCTCGTCTGCTAAATGTTCAATTTGCAGACCAAGACAAAGTTTTGTTTTTCCAAGATCTTTCATCTCAAATTCGTTCTTAAGATATTCAATTGCCTTTTGGAGCTCTTCTGGAGTTCCAACAAGATTTATGTCATCGACATAAATAGCAAGTATAATAAATTCCGATGTCATTTTCTTTATAAAAATACATGGACAAATAACATCAGGTATGAACCTTCTTTCAGCAAATATTCACTAATGTGAGTATACCACATGCGCCCAAATTGATTTAAACCGTACAAAGATCTTTGTAATCTGATTGAATACATTTTCCGAGATTTTAAATTTGCTTCGGGTATTTTAAATCCTTTAGGGATTTTCATGTAAATTTCATTATCAAGTGACCCGTACATATAAGTTGTAACCACATCCATTAGATGTATTTCAAGCCTTTCATGTAAGGCTAAACTGATGAGATATCGAAATGTTATGGCATCCATAACGGGTGAATATGTTTCTTCATAATCGACTCCAGGTCGTTGTGAGAATCCTTGTGTGACAAGGCGAGCCTTATATCTTTCAACTTCATTTTTATCATTTATTTTCCGCACAAAAACCCATTTATGACCAACTGACTTTATACCAGCAGGTGTTTGGACTACTAGTCCAAAAACCTCTCTTTTATCAAGGGACTTCAATTCCGATTGAATTGCCTCTTGCCATTTTGGACAATCAGATCTTTGTCAACATTCTTTGATAGATCGGGGTTCAAGATCCTCACTATCTTGCATAATGTTTAGTGCAACATTATATGCAAAATATTATCCACCACTATTCCATATCAATTTAAATTAATCCCATCACCAATAGAACTTATTAGAAGTACCTCACTCACCTGAGTTTCGGGTTCATTGATTTCTTCAGGAATCTCAGAACTAATCAGATCTTGGGTCTCTTGAGTAGATCCCTTCATGGTATTATTTTGATCATTTGTCGATTTCCTTTTTCTAGGATTTCGATCCTTAGAACCCAAAAGCCTACCACGCTTCAAGCGTGTTTTAGGTTTACTAGCTATCATGCCAGTAGATGGTCATGCTGGGATATTATTTCGGATAGACACATTCTCTGCAGGGATATGTGATTTGATAATCCTTTTAAAATCAGTAAATACATCTGGCATTTGATTTGTTATATTCTGTAAATGGATGATCTTCTGGACATCCTGATTACATATAGGGGTACGTGGATCAGAATGAGATAATGATGAAACTTTTCACACAATTTCTCTTTTGATTTCTTTTTTCTCTACCCCTAGTTATGGGAAATTTGTTTCATTAAATCAACAATCTGCAAATCGAGCAGTAAATAAATCTCCCGTCAATGGTTCAAGATAGCGAATAATAGAGGGTGATTCAAACCCAATATATATTCCTTTCTCTGTGGGCCCATCTTACTACGTCGTGGTGGTGCTACTGGCACATATACAGCGCATCAAAAAATTCGTAGATGGGCAATATTTGGTTCATGACCAAAAACTAATTGTGACGAAGAATATTTATTATAATGTGTCGGTCTGAGACGAATAAGTGATGCTGCATGCAAAATAGCATGTCCCCAAACAATAGTGGGCAATTTTATTTTCATAAGTAGTGGTCTTGCTATCAATTGCAAACGTTTAATAAATGACTCTGCAAGGCCGTTTTGAGTATGAACATAAGCNAAAAGCTTGAGATGAGAATTCTCCAGCATTATCAAGGCGAATAGCCTTTATAGGATAATTTGGGAATTGTGCCCTTAATCGAATTATTTGGGCTAATAGCTTTGCAAACGCCAGGTTGCGAAATGATAGTAGGCACACATGAGACCATCTCGAAGATGCATCTATTAGGACCATAAAATATCTAAACAACCCACTTTGTGGGTGAATAGGTCCACATATATCCCCATGTATACGCTCTAAAAAGGCAGGGGATTTAGTGGATGTCCACTTGAATTTTCAATAATTCGTCTTATCATTATTGATCCAGGATGGCCCAAACGGCCATGCCAAAGCTCAAAAGTATTTGAATCAGTAAACTTCTGGTTTACGATAGAGTGTGCTTCAACTACACTGATCTTTGAATAGTATAAGCCAGAAGATAAAGTTGGTAACTTTTCTACAATGCATTTCTGGCCAGAAATATTCTTTGTAATACAAAGATATTCCTCGTTCATTTCATCTATTGTCTCAACATGATACCCATTTCGGCGGATATCTATAAAACTCAACAAGTTTCTTCGGGACTTGGAGGAGAATAATGCATTGTTTATAATAAGTTTTGTTCCCTTAGACAGAAATACAATTGCTCTTCCGGAGCCTTCAATCAAACTTATATTACCATAAATTGTAGAAACATTTACTTTTTCCTTATCCAAATAAGAAAAATATTTTTGATCTTTGAATATGGCATGAGTTGTTCCACTATCAATTACACAAATATCTTCATGATTGGTCTTTGATCCAAACATAATTTGAGGATTATCCATATTCTTCAAAACGACATAAACAAAATATATTGTAATAAACGTTATTATCAAAACGTAACTTCTATTACATAACCATACTATCTACTACAAGCAAGAAAAATTAAAATATTTACATTTCTACGGATTCATCAGCGATTACATGACTTGTTTCTCCTTCTGGGAGTGCAAAGTAATCAGCTACATCCAAATGCATGAAGTCTAAATTATCTTCAAAAATAAAATTTGCTTCAGCATTTTTGTCTGTCTTCTTCAGGGAGGCTTGATAAAGCTCAACCAGGTGCTTTGGCGTACGATAGGTACGTGACCAGTGTCANGGAGGGTTCTTTGGTGCGTTATTATTACCATGATTAGATTTTCTTCCCCGACCACGACCATGACCACGACTGGGGCCACGACCTCTTTTATGCTTAGCTTGGTGGAAGTTCGTCTCATTCACTTCAGGGAATGAACAAGAACCAGTTGGTCGGCTTTCATGGTTTTTCATTAATATCCAATATGTTGCTCGGCTACAAGAAGATGTGAGATAAGTTCAGAATACTTTTTGAATCCCATCTCTCGATATTGCTGCTGCAGGAGGCATGAAAAGTGGTGAAAGTTTTCTCCAACATATCATGATCGGTAATACTATCACCACATAATTTCAACTGGAAAATAATCTTGAACATAGCAGAATTATACTCACTGATGGATTTAAAATCTCGTAGCCTTAAATGAGTCCAGTCATAACGTGCCTGTGGAAGAACGACCATCTTCAGGTGGTCATATCTATCTTTCAAATTATTCTACAGTATGACTGGATCTTTAATAGTGAGATATTCCATTTTCAAGCCTTCATCAAGGTGATGACGTAGGAATATCATGGCTTTGACACGATCTTAGTTTGATGCTTGATTTTTGTCCTTGATTGTGTCTGCCAGACCCATCACATCAAGATGAATTTCAGCATCAAGCACCCAAGACGTAGCTTTTGCCCGATATATCTAGGGCTACAAATTCAAGTTTAGAAAGATTTGACATTATTTAGAAAAAAAAAGTTTGTACCTTTGATACTTTCAAAGTATTTGCTTTAGATGAAAGAGTCTCGTGCTGATAACGTGTTATAAAATAACGACGGTAAAGTAAATAAGCTAAAGACAAGTGTAGAGAGAAACTGATATATTATTGAACTTTCAAACTGATGTACATAATGAACTGGAATCTACTCTATTTATAGAAGAAAGGAAGCTGATGTGCAAGCTGCTACTATACCAAATGTAGATAATCTTTTTTCGGGGATAATGTTTATCCATAACGGAGTATCAAAATGATAAGCTTCTTCAGGAGGCTTATTTCCAGTAGAGTACTAAATAAATAAATATATTTACGACAATGTCCCATATGGATAAACTTCTTCAGAAAGCTTATTTACAACAAAGTACTAAACGAACATCCATTATATAATATATATTTATAACAAATCTAAAGATGTCCCTTAATAATAAGTACGGCAATTTAAAATGTCAAAAATCAGCATGTTTTTGGATGATATTCTTTTTTTTGGTAAGTAAATAATACTATTCACAAACCAATAGGAGTTTTGGATGATATTCCATTGAAGCTAAATTTCTTTTGAAAGGTATATAGTGTTTGGATATGAAAACTATTATTCACTTGAAATACTTCTAAAAAAAAAAATTAAACTATAAATTCTCTATTTCAAGTTGAAGTAAAATAATAGATCAAATTGTAAACCAAATATTAATTTGAAAATATTATTTCAGATATTTGAGATATGTATTTAAATTTTTCTCCCTTTCCTTTTTTTTTTTCTATATTAATTCTTCCCTTCATTCTTCTCTTTTTCTTTTTTTCACCCCTTCATTCTTCTCATTCACTATATTTAAAAGCCCAGAAAATCTCTACAGCTGCCTTAAAAAATCCAAAACTGATTTCTTTAAATCTTCTGATTCCCTTATGATTAATGTGCAATGACGTGTATTAAATTAAATTTATTAGTGAAAAGTCAAAACCAAATATTCTTCCCCTCTCCCTCAAAGTGGCTTCCCCAATTTCTTTTTCTTTTTGTATTTTTTCGTCCTCTATTACTATAACATTCTGTTTGGATCGCTGTTCCCATCGTTTTATAATGTCTTGTACTGTATTGTATCGTATCATTTTATGAATACAATGTTTGGATATATTGTATTGTATGTTATTATTAAATAATATTTTGCTGTTTGATTTGACTGTATCGTACTGTATTGTAACTGATAAGTTTACTAAAATACCTTCAATTGTTTAAATATTAAATTTAACCAAAATTATGCTTAAAAATAAGTTAAAAAACCAAAACAGAAGAAGACAAAACACCTTAAGAAAACAGAACAAAGGAGCGAGACAGAAGAAGGCAAAACAAATGAGCACAACTAATTAGAATTGAGTTAAAAGCAAATTAGGAGAAAAAATAAAACAGAAGGCGCCAAAACACCTTTAATGTTGGCGGCAGAAGTTTTGAAAAAAAAATAAAGTAGGTTATAGGTTGGAGATTTGGAGTTAAAATAAAATTAAAGAAAAAGAAAAGATAAAGGGTAAAATATAATTGTGGAGTAATAAGTTAAGACATAATTAGAAAAAAAAATAGTAAACAACCCCACCCACACTAAATTTTCAAAAAAGAATACTTTTTCGAAACAATAGATTTAATAATACAATACAAATAATTTTAATGAAACAATTAAAACAAATATTATTTTGGGATAATGGAACAACCATCCAAACAAGCTCTAAGAGAGGGTCTTGAGTTTCACACTTTCACTTCCCTCCTATTTTTTTCAGCGCCAAACGCACTTTTGCCCAAAAATTTGCTCTCACAAAATTGAGTGCCGAATGCTGTGACCTAAGGTGCATAATTATCCAATTGTAGCAATGGCAGATGACGCCGACCCGGATTACGAGAGATTTCTCCACCTAATCACCGTCGGCGGCGACGAGGGTGACGATGTTGAACTGGCAGAGGACGTCGGTTTTTTAGAAGATGATGCAGAGTACGAGGAAGAAGAAGAGGAAGAAGAGACCGAAGAAGAAGAGGAGGAAGAGACCGAAGAAGAAGAGGATGAAGAAGTTGGCAATGAAGAGTCGAGTAGTGGAAGGGCGACATTGCGTACGGTTTTGTACGGGAATCGTAGTGGTGCAACAAATTCATCTCAACAGCAGGCGATTAATGCCGAGAATTTTCATAATTCCGCTATGGAAAGTGAAGATGCTACGAGGAGGACAAAAGGCGCGGAAAAGGCGTCGCAAGATGTTGATAAGGAAGAAGGCGATGGAGGCGAAGCAGAAGGGGAATGGAATCGGAGTGAGATTGAAGGTTTGTTTTGCCCTATTTGCATGGAAGCTTGGACCAACGACGGCGATCACCAAATCTGGTAATTTACTTCTTTGTCCTTCCATCTACTATTATTGAGTTTCAAGTTCTATGCACTGAAGTTTTAACAAATATTTATATAATTAAGTCAATAACCTATTCAACAGCGTTAACGGGTAACCTAAGTAACCTATGTAATAGCAATGTAGCATTGGTTAGTAACCTGGAATAAATTGCAATTAACCTCAAGTTATCTATGTTTTACCAAAAATGTGATAAATACCTTTATGAGAAATTTACTGAATTCCTAGGCAAACATAATTAATTTTAGATCTAGATGAAGTAACTCGCAATGATCATACAAGATTGTGTGTTCACTCTTCTTTCTGGTTTGTAAATAAATATCAAATATAAAACGATAAGCTTACATCCTTAGAGCAATGTTCGGCGCTTGTAAGAATCATAAAAGAGAATGATGCTATTGATACTTATGTGATTTATCTCAATTGGGGTAGCTGTGAGGTCTTTCCTCATCAGCTACTGGAATCTCCGCCCTTCGTCTTGTTAGATATTCTCTTCTATTCCCCTTCTTCTTTCCAAAAGTCCCCCTTTGCTTGTTCTCTCCCCTCCTATTTATACTTCTCGCATTCTCATTTGTTCAGTGGTCTTTTACCAGCAGGTCCTTATTGGTCCTGCTTTTTCCTCTTTGCCTCTTGGTTATCTTTTCGCTGTTCGAGCTCATCATTAACTTGACTTTCAGCCGAGATAGTTGTCAAGGTCGTACTCTACGAGCGTGGGCGCGACTCAGTCGACTCCCTATTGCTTCTATATCATGTCGACCTTGTGGACAGATTTTGACCCATATAGTTAGTCCCTCCGCCTGTTGGGGTCGCCTTTAGGCGAGCACGATAGGCAGATTAGGTTACTTCGAATGTCGAAATCTGCACGTTTGATCATTTTTGGCGAGTATGACTGGCGGACTTCGTCGCCTCGGATGTCAGGTCGGCCTTGAGTGACGGGCAAACATTCCTTGGTGAGGCGAATGCGCGTCGTTTCGAGTGAATCATCAGACCTGTTTGTCAGTTGATGTCAGTTGAAGTGACATTAATTCGTCAGGTGTCATTATGACGCACATTTGTGTGGTGAGCGTCGCCTCGTTTCCCGTGCCCCTTTCGTTGCTTTTTGAAAAAGGCGGCGCTTCATCTCCGTAAACCGGCGCTTCAAAATCTATAAATAGGGGACTTTTTATCTAGGTATGACATTAGCCAAATCTTTTCAAGAAGAACCTTTGAGATTTCACGCTGTCTCTTGCTTGTTCATACCTTCCAAGAGCGCGAATAATCCTTGTGACTATTGTTATCATCTCCTACACTCTCGGTTTCTGTCATTATTCGCAATGGCTAGTTCTTCTTCGAACCCCAACCCTACTGTCAATGCTCCGACGACGGAGAATACCAACGCCTCTCTTGAGAAGGAGTTGAATCTGGTGGAAGACGAGAGTTTTCCAACTGTGGATGAGGTGGTGCCCAGCTCAGGGAAACCACAGAATGACATCGATCATCCCGCCAAGGATGAGCCTGCCCTGGCGCTCTCGGTGATGGATGCTGCGACATTGGCTGCCTTTAAGGTTAAGTGGAGGATCCCGGAGCACATCGAACTTGTCCCTGTGGGAGGTGACGTAGTTCACTTGCATCGCCCAGGGTATTGTGCCTTCTACGCGTACCCTTTCGTCATTGGGTACACGCTCCCTCTTCCTTCACTGACTGCAGATTTCTGCCGCTTTTATGAAGTGTGCCCGACTCAGCTCACCCCGTACATATACAAGCTTTTTCTGATGCTTAGTAAATATGCTGAGTTGGCCGACATATGATGCACCTCTTCGCTCCCCACTTCCAGAGGGGGACTATGTTGCATCTTCGTTATCGGGGCACGAAGAGCCTGGTGATCGGGATGGACGACAGGACCAACCACCGTTTTTGGGAGAGTTTCTTTTTCGTTCGCACGGAACATCTGGTATCTAACCCCGTCGGGTTCCCCGAGACGTGGAACTTCACCCGTAAGTATTCCTTCGTTCTTCGCTTTCTGTTAGGTCGATTAATTACCCATATCTGTAATCTTCCTTGAAGGCCGTTGGTGGTTTACTCATGCTATTTTTGTTGCAGCGGAGAGGTCGCCTCCTACGCTAGTTGGTGACATCCGCGAATGGGTGGCGTCGGTTCTACCCCACGCCGTGGGGATTCGCGAGTGGGCGCACTTCCATGAGAGGTTCGGGCGCCGACCTACCGTGAGTAAGTCGTTTTTGTCCCCGCCATGATTGTGTTTTTTTTCTTACACTATGTTTTGTACTCACATGGAGTTGCGTATTGTTCTGACAGATCGGAGAAGGTAAAGAAGAGCAAGGGCTCCCACGCTAGCATTCCGCCAGCCCTCGGCCTCGGCCTCGGCCCAGCCTATGCAGGTAACTTCTACGGGCGACATCACGGAGTACCCAATCGTCAGTAGGGGAACAACTGCGACCGAAGCTGTGCCTTCGGAGGTTGCTCCCCAGCCAGAGACTCCGGTTTCGACAATTCGTTTGTCTGGAAAATCTTCCCTTGTCGGTAGCGAGGAGGCCCCGTCGAAGAGGCGAAGGATAATTTTGGACGAGTCCCCTGACGCTGAGACGTCTTTGAGGGGTGGCCTCGCTTCGACGACTCTTGAGGTCGGGAGCAGGGCCGACCAGGAGGCGGAGGCGGAGGCGGAGGCGGAGGCGGAGGCGAGAACTACGGAGGGCGTTCGGGGATCCGAGGTGGCCGCGGTTATTAATAGCAAACCTTCATCATCTCGGCAGAACCATGCTCCTCCGCCGGCTGACGAGAGAGGGAAGAACGTCGTAGTCGAAGACTATGAGACTGAATCTGACCTCGACCCTGAGGACGTGAGGATGATCGAAGAGGGCTTTACCAGGATTGTGGTAATGGCTGGGGGCCTTCCGGTATTCTTGAGATACCCTCGAACCTCAATTTGTTGCGGGATACGGTGGAGTTGGTGCCGCAATTTGATCTTCTCTGTTCTGCTGCTGAGAGCGGAGCTCTTCAACCGATCAACGATTCTCAGCTGTCGCGTGGTATAGCTGCGATGGGTTTAAGGGTAAGTTCCTGTGCCGTCTTCGCTTCGTGACCCTTTATATTTTCTGATCCTTTCTTCCTTCTTTGCATACTTACATGATGGAGGTTGAAAGTGCTCGTAGGGCTGAGACGCGGGTCGAAATTTTTCTGAAGATGGTCGAGAAATATCAGCGGTATTGTGACAAATGTCGTGAGTTGCGCGAGCGGCTTAGAGCTGTGTTGGCGCCCAGTCTACCAGGGAGGAGTTGGAGAGGAGGGATGAGGATTTGATGCGTTCCATCCGTAGGTGCAGTGAGTTGGAGGAGTTGCTACATGCTAAGAACGAGGAGCTTGAGGTGGGCAAAGGGGTCGCCGCGGAATGTGAGGACCTTCAGGCCAGGGTGCGTTCATTGCAAGCCGAACTCGATCATGCTGCTGTCAGGGTGGAGGCTCTTAGTGTGGAGTGGGCGCAGAAGTTGGCCGACCTGGAGGGAAAAGTGGTCGTGTTGGAGCAGGCCGAGCGTGCTCGAGAATCGGCTTTGGTGAGAGCAGCGACGCTAGACAACACCATACGCGTCATCAGGTCCGAGCAGGAGTCTGAGAGGGTGACAACTAGATTGAGGGAGGCCGGGCTCGAAGAGCGCATCGGTGAGATTGATCGGGAAGCTTCGAGTTTGGGAGACCAGGTCACGGCCCTCGAGGCCGAAAAGGTGCGCTTGTTGACTCAGGTTGAGTCTGCCTCTCCTTCTGCCCCTCGCCACTTGCATGAGTTATGGGTATATGCTGAGGCCCAACGGGATATATACAAGGGCTTGTGGGAAGCAGGGAGTGTTTCTGAGGCCGCCTTTGCAGATGCTCGGGTGAAGGCGCGTGAGGCTCGTGTCAACTGTGGCTACGACCCCGCGACACCAAAGGTCGGTGAGGGCGCCGATGCCGGGGATGCGCCTCATTATGATGATGGGGAGAGCAGCGGTGGAGATGATGCCGAGTGAAGTGTTGCAACAACTTTCATACTTAGCTTTGTTTCAGTTTCTTTTTGTGTTCTTCTTTGTTTATTTTCATTTCTCTTCTAGGGGGCCTGTTTTGGCTTCTTGTACGACGCGACTGTGGCGCGCGCACGTTTGAATGAAACGAATGCTTTGCCTTTGTATTTATATGCATTTTTTGATTCTTCTTTTTCCCTCTCTTTCGCCTGTTGCATATGCGTGCTTTTGTGTTGACTTTCGAATTTCTCCGCGATGAGTCCTTGATCCTTCTAGTTGGGATTTTGTCGTATGAGTCTGAGTGAGGTCACTCGGGACCTCAAATTTGCCATCTCGGGCGAGGTTGGTTCCGATTTTTATATTTGAGTCGAAACAGTAGACCATCGTAAAGTTGGACGGGGTCGAATGTGGGTAATTCAAGCGAGGTCGAATGTGGTGGAAAGTAGCAATGTGGAGTTGTGTGACGAAATGCTGTGTATTTGCTTTGTTTGTTCACTTCTTTGGCGAGTGTTACATACTTTGTTCAACATACACATTTGAGAAGTTCTCCATCTACCTAGTCCCTTCATCGGCCTGGGCAGAGCGATGAATTAACCCGTTTGAGCTTCGCGACGATGGCCGATGGCCATAAAGGTGTGATTCGAGCGAGGTCGAATTTATAACCCGTTGTTGAGTCGAGCGAGGTCGAACTTTCTTTTCTTATGGCGATGGCCGACGGCCGTAAGGGTGTGATTCGAGCGAGGTCGAATTTATAACCCGTTGTTAAAGTCGAGCGAGGTCGAACTTTCTTTTCTTATGGCGATGGCTCGACCGTAAGTAGGGATGGGCATAAAATCTGANTTGACAAAATGAGAAAACATCGGATTCAAGTTTCTACAGTCTAATGATACACTAATGATACTGGCAAAAATCTGATACAAAGAGATGGAATCCATTAAAGTCCTTGTTCCTTTTCATCTCCATACGTCGATTTGTAATTCATGATTCTCACTTTGGCTTTCACATTTCTCTTTATATTTTCAATCTCACGATCTGTTAAAACTTGAAAAAATGAGATAACATCGGATTCAAGTTTCTACAGTCTAATGATACACTAATGATACTGGCAAAAATCTGATACAAAGAGATGGAATCCATTAAAGTTCCTTGTTCCTTTAACAGGAATTTAAAAATAAAAAGGAAGTCTCGGAAAGGTCGATTTGGAAAGATTACCAAAATATTGGTTGCATAGTACCATATTTCTTTAGGAAATTATATTGTGCTTCTCTATCTTTGGAGTAAGAGTGCGAGTCTGCGAGACACGATTATGCTTGTGTTACGTGTAACATGAGAAAAGATTATTTTGCTTCAAACTTGCATCTCTCTGTACTCTGTAGCAATTATATATTTTACAGATATATAATTAACAAAATAATGATTTTGTTTC
>ML392763.1:24204-57408 GCA_005239525.1 Nicotiana knightiana | reverse complement strand
TGTCTTTATATCTTTTCAACCCGAAAAGCTACAGATTTGAATAGACAAAAGCTTTATAACATAGATTTGGTTTAAACCGAAACCGAACCGAAACCGTACCGAACCAAAATAAGAAATACCGA
The DNA here is from genome assembly GCA_005239525.1 of Nicotiana knightiana. Taxonomy (NCBI): domain Eukaryota; kingdom Viridiplantae; phylum Streptophyta; class Magnoliopsida; order Solanales; family Solanaceae; genus Nicotiana; species Nicotiana knightiana. The sequence goes on along the minus strand of ML392763.1, from coordinate 57,286 downwards.
ACCGTACCGAAATATTTTGGTACGGTATTTGGTATACACAGTTTATAAACCGAATACCGAAATACCGAACCGAAGTAACGAATGCCCACCCCTAGCCATAAGGGTGTGATTCGAGCGAGGTCGAATTTATTACCCGTTGTTTCATTTCTGGGAGAATGTCACTTGTCATCGTATCGTTTACGCGTGTACTGTGGCGAGTCCTGCTTGCTTGATTTTGCTTTCATTGGAGGAGGCTGCGTTTTTGGCGAGTCCCTTGCTTGATTTTGCTTCTATTGGAGGATGCTGCGTTTCATGGCGAGTCCCAGTTCGCTCGATTTTGCTTTTATTGGAGAACGCTTATGTACTTGTTTCGTATCGAGGAAAGAACGTGGTACGTTACATCTAAACAAAATTTACCTTGGTCCGGCAAGTCGACGACATGAGGGGTGGCGCTGGGTTGTTGCTCGCTTCATCTCGTGCTCGACTAGTGGTTTCAGGTTGGGTAACTGCGTCGGGCCTCGCCGTTAACCGCGTCTAGGTGTGTTGGTTTTTCGCATTGCTCGTTGAGCGATTGGAGCCGAGTCCCAGTCTGAACCCATCCGATATGCGTGAACAAGGGGAAACATGTCAAATTTTATTCACAAATCATCTAGTACATATAGGTGCGAATATTAGGCATGATGTGCACGATTTTCGAAGGGTCACATAGCAGGCTACCATCTCTCCTTAGGAGGTAGAAGTGTGAGTTGGTGCGTGAGGTGCGGGTTGGGCTAAAACGCTGGTATGGCATCGGTTTTAGGTGGAGATCCAACCAGGCTGGGCTGGTTACTTTGACCATTTTCCTCTTACTTTTACAAGGTGCTGCGTGCCTCGTGGTGGTGAGGCCACGACAGCAGGGGAGTGGTGTTTTGGCCAGCCCTAGATCTAAAGGAAACTAGAAATTGGCTAGGAAATCCCCACAGACGGCGCCAAATTGTTTTACCAAAAATGTGATAAATACCTTTATGAGAAATTTATTGAATAAAGTAGAGGGTTAATCCTAGGCAAACATAATTAACTTTAGATCTAGATGAAGTAACTCGCAATACTCATACGAGATCGAGTGTTCACTCTTCTTTCTGGTTTGTGAATAGATATCAAATATAAAACGATAAGCTTACATCTTTAGAGCAATGTTCGGCGGTTGTAAGAATCATAAAATAGAACAATGCTATTGATACTTATGTGATTTATTTCAGTTGGGGTAGCTGTGAGGTCTTTCCTCATCAGCTACTGGAATCTCCGCCCTTCGTCTTGTTAGATATTCTCTTTTATTCCCCTTCTTCTTTCCAAAAGTCCCCCTTTGCTGTGTTCTCTCCCCTCCTATTTATACTTCTCGCATTCTCATTTGTTCAGTGGTCTTTTACCAACAGGTCCTTCATTGGTCCTGCTTTTTCCTCTTTGCCTCTTGGCTGTCTTTTCTCCATTCGAGCTCATCATTAACTTGACTTTGAGCACGGCCGAGATAGTTGGCAAGGTTGTACTCTACAAGCGTGGGCGCGACTCAGTCGACTCCCTATTGCTTCTATATCACGTCGACCTTGTGGACATATTTTGACCCATACAATCTACGGTCGTTACACTGTCAGTGCATATAATTTAAAAATCGTTTCTATTGTGGTGATGTATTTGCACAAAGTAACCTATTTAATAACATTAATTAGTAACCTAGAATAAATGGTAATTTAACCTCATGTTAATCTACACTCGTTACAATGTGAGTGCAACTCAAGTCCTTTTTGATTGTGGTGATGTATTTATGCAATAAGGTAAATAATCTATTTAATAGCATTGATTATTAACCTAAAATAAATGGATATAATAGTTCGGGCATGTGAATGGGAGATGCACAAATGTCCTAGTGAGGAGGTGTGAGGGATTGACAATGGTGGGTCTAAGGAGAGGTAGAGGTAGGCCGGAGAAGTATTGGAGAGAGATGATTAGGCAGGACATGACTCATCATCTGCTTATGGATGACATGGTCCTTGACAGAAGGGTGTGGGGGTGGAGTATTAAGGTAAAAAGTTAGTGGGTAGTCGACTGTATTTCCTTTCCATACCAGTAGTATTAGTATTATTCTAGTACTTGCTTATTTTTTTTCCACCTTCACCAGGTAGGAGTAAGGTATGTGTACACACTATCCTCCCCAGAACCCACTTATGGGGTTACACAGGGGTTGTTGTTGTTAATGTTGTTGTTGTTGTTGCTAGAACTTCCTTTATCTTGAATTTCTACTACTACTTGTTGTTGCTTTTGCTTTAGTTATCTTGTTATATTGCTGTTGTCACTGCTTCCTTTTTCATGGCTTTTAAACTACCGTATTTCTTTTTCAAAGTTGATGTGAATTTGCTTTCTTGAGCCGTGGGTCTATCAGAAACAACCTCTCTACTTGCACAAAGTAGGGGTAAGGCCTGTATACACACTACCCTCCCCGATCACACTTGTGGGATTACATCGGATATGTGTATTCTACACTGTGATTGCATATAAACTATAGCATACAACCTCAACAACAAACTATGTTCAATAACTAGTTGGATCAACTATATGAATCCATATAATCCATTCCCCTCTACGGGACCCAAGTTTTGGCTTTATGTAACTGAATGTGTTATGCCTATTGATGTTAAAATATTCTATATTCGACCTTATCAAAAAGAAAAAGAAGAAAATAGTCATCCATATTCAACTGTGAAACAGACAAGGTAAAGCCTTGGGGGAATGATATAGCACAATAAAATGTTATTTCTGCTGTACTGATCTCTGTTTCCGTTCTGTTTTTTTAATTTTTGTCAAGATCTTTCTTAGTCTCATTTAGAAACTTTTACCTTTTGATAAAAAAATTACGCTTAGTTCAACATGTAAATGGGAATAAGATTTTTAAAAGCAGCTTCCAATTTGACAATTTAAGTACAATGATGTAACTTGAAAAGAAAAATGAGATGCTGCAGAGGACTTCTATTTTGTTTTCCTTGAAGATGAGAACAATGGATACTAAATTTAGAGGGTCTGTGGGTTGTGTTATAGATAATAGGAGTTTGTTTCAGTTGGCTTGATTATACTAACATTCATGCAAATTCTGTGAAATACTATATGGCTGTAACACATGAAACTGAATAACTATCTTCACCTTCCCAATTAAAGCACTTGAGTTTTCTGTTCTTTTGAAATTTGAATAAGTAACTGCTGAATGATCACAGTTCACATCCGACAGATGGTGTAATACACATAGAGGATGAAATGATGGAAGGTTGTTTGATATTGTTTGTGGATTCTATGTAGCCATCCAAATGCATCAGTTAGTTGGTGTGCAGATATGATGATTTAAGGTGTTAGAAGGAGATAAAGAACTAAAATCACACGGAAAACAGTTGTCCTTAAAGTCCTTTAATCTATTGAATCAATGCGGACCTAGATAAGAATGTAATACAATGCAAGTAAAAGACTCGTATCGGCAATATCAACTAATTGGAGTTATGGTTAGAGACTTACATGTCAATGTAGGGATAAAAATGGTATTTAGAAATCTCTAGTTTTAGAGAACCCCTGATTTGACGTAAACACAACTTTTTAGTAATGGAATGACATTGACCCAAATAAATTGGAATGTATATGGATAATTCATATAGTCGACCAAACTAGTCGGAGTTGAGGTTTAGTTGATTGCTTGATAAGTTGATATATAATTGACAACTGAAAATACAGTTTTCAAGTGTTAATACTACCATTATGTTCCACCTTTTAATCTTTTGCAGCTGCCTTCCTTGTGGGCATATATATGGTTTGTCATGTATCAAGAAGTGGTTGCAACAAAAAGGAAGTTTAGGAAAGGTATTTCTCATAATAATTTGGTTCTTGTTTTATGCAGTATTTTGACATCCTTTTTTCAGTTGGCCCCTCACATTCTTTCTTTTGTTTTGTTTGTAGTGCCCTCAATGTAATAAGAAATGCACATTGAAGGGTGTCCGAGTGCTTTATGCTTCTCGTCTTCATGCTGTTGATGAAGAGCTTCAAAAGGTCTTCATTTGATGCTTATATTTTGAAGCTTGCTCCATGAGATAGTGACCCAATCCCTTCCTCTTTTGCAGAAAATCCGATCTCTTGAATCTAGATGTTTTTCTCTTGAAAAAGAGGTAAGAGAAAAGAAGAAAGGTTTTTTGATTTTTTAACTGCTATCTCCTGGTACACCTTAGGTCTAACCTATAAATGAAGATTCACAGTAGAGACTTTCAAGCTTTTCCATGTAGCCAACACAAACTGCTAGAGGCAGAAGTACAGGACTGACCAACTAAGGCATTCGATCATCTGTCGGCGAGATAGATCGAAAAAGTGAAAGCTTGATGAAACCTTATGTTAGAAAAAGAAAAGAAACAAAATGACGATTTGATGATGGTTATCTTTTTATGTCTTAGGCTAGGCTCTTCCTTTACTCAATTTAGAAAGAAACAGTGTAGTTGAAGATGATTGTTAGTGTTTTCAAATGGACCAAATTGCTCAAGATTTAAAAACTCAATGTATGTTTTGTATAGAAACCTCTTACCAATTGTTATAGGTAAGGGCGAATCTCTCATTTCTTTAGTTGGTGGAACACTAGGAGAAAGATGAGTTATCAGTGTAGAGTTAAATCATCTAAAATTAGACAGAAATGAGTAAGATAAACATAATTTCTTCCCTCATAATGTTGAAGCTTTTACCAAAAGAAAAGACACCTTTGTTGCCCTTTTCCCTTCTCTTCTCTTCCTCTCCCTTGTACCTTCTTCACCATGTAAACCAGAATTATTTGCTTTTAACAGCTAGCTTCATTGCTCTGTGTAAGGGCATTCAAGTCACCTGTCAGCATATGCTTCGTCAGGAAGCAAAATCACAGTGGGCCACAACAATGATACTTCTGCTTTAACTGACTTTTGAAAACAATTTAGTCCCCTCTCCGGAGGTGCTAAATTACATTTTTATTCACATGTTCTCATGGTGATTATAAGACGATTTTCAATATGCGCAGTGCAGTGATTGGTGTAAGAAAGAAGTTGAGTGGAGGAGGAGAGAAGCTGAGTTGCATAAGCAAGTGGAGCACCTCAAAGAAGTATGTGTCACTCTGTGGCTATTTTTGCTATGTGCTGCTTCTTCACACCTCCCTTCTTCAATGCATCTTTTTTGTTTGGTTGGAAGTGTAGGGGGCTTTTCTTTAGTGGTGGGGAGATGGGGGAGGGGAGGATCAGATTAGATTGTTTCTAGAATCACTTTTCCTGTGTCTTGGTTGTCTCTTTAAGTGATTTGGTTACTACCAAAACACCCATTGTAAATTTTGTTTAGACTTTCTCCTAGGGTTTGCAAAACGAGCTGATTAACTCTACTTCATGTGTGTTTACTCATTATTGCTTTTCCCTTGTTTGAAAACTCCAGCGTTATATTCTCTTTACCCACTGTTAAATTATTTGCACACCCTCTTCCTGGAATACCAGATTGACTTCGGTGCACTTTCTTTAGTACATATTGTGGCCCTCTTTTTCCTGCCAGCATTCCCTTTTAACATTCTTCAGAATATGACATCTTTCAATGCTATAAGGCAGGTACTTGTTTCGGCTTTTTAAGAAATATTCTTAAATGTGTATATCCTCTTTCTTAGTTTATTTTAGCCCTTTCTTCTTTGGGTTTTTGATTTATTCTGTTGTTTCTTTGGCTTGAGAAAATTTGGATAACAAGTTTCGGTGCAATTAGTAGTGGTATATGTATCTCTGTTAACCTTTGTTCACTAAAGCGGCATATTACTTACTGCATATCTGCTCTTCATAGAGAATAACTTGTGTAGAGGGCTCGCAAAGCGAGATGCAGTGCAGGCCATCTGGACGCATTTTTGGTAAGCAGTCTTTGAGAAATCTGTACTTGGGGATATTGATCATATTGACTACGTTCTATCATCGTTTCACACTGAAGTTCCAGTACCTATCCATGTCGTGCAGGACGCAATATTGACTCCAAATTGGGAAGACGTGAATATGCAAATGCTTTTGTTTTTCAGGTTTGCCATCTCCTCTACTCTTGTCAAATGTGAAAATTGAGCTATATTTTTATTTTTATTTTTTAATGTTTGGTTACTGATAGTATCAACTCAGAAATTATTACTCCTTTATCCATTGTTGCTCCACATCTGTTGCAACTTGTTTACCTGATAGCATCAACAGAGAAATCATTAGTCCTTTATCCGTTGTTTCACATTTATTGCAACTTGTGTACAAAGATGCACTGGAAATATGCTCACCTTTGGGTTAACACTTACCTCGCATCATCAATAATCTGTAGGTGACTGAGAAAGTAGTATGGATGGTCAGTTCCCTTCCTTCTTATTGTCCCAAAATATGACTTCTGTTCTTTTCTCTCTTACCTCTTCTTTCTTACTGGTTTTGTATGGGAACGAACGCAGCATATGTTTGTCCAATTGGCCCCATTGACTGAAGTTTTAATGAGTTAGTAACCTTATGTTTTATACATTTGTAGAAAGAGTTTCAGATTGATGGTGCTCGCCTATTTGATGTGGATAGCAACGGTGAGAATTTGATGATTGCCAGAAGGCTCGCTGGAATGGGAGGACAGCATATGCTTACCAAAGTATATTTCCTAGGTCGCCTTATTGGAATTCTCTGATGGTTTGCGTTCTGCGTATGTGCTTCAACTTCTTCTACATTTACATTTTGCAGATCAGCCTATTACCTCCGCATGAAAGAGAAGACATTCTGCTTCCTGCGAGCATGAAAACTATCAAGGACTTGCATGTTTCTCCTCATGAAAGAGTCATACTCTTGGCTTCCTTAGGGAAGAAGTTGTCAGTTCTTAGGTCGATAACCTTCCTCTTCCAGCTTCTGCCAAATAATTTCTGCATAACAGCTAAATGTACTTGATCAAAAGAATTACTGTAGAACAGCATTTAGCTTTGATTTTGTGCTTCCCTCCCGGTAGATAGCTTATCTATTTTATCTCTTTCTTTTTTCAGTGCTGAAAACAACCATACTGTTCTGACATATGACTTACCGGTAATAACTCTAGGCCTTTTATAGTTTTGTTTTTGCTTTCAATTCTTAAGTTTGTGTAAAGCTAAAATTGCTCGCACAGTTGTTGGATAATGTATTACTATTTTTGGTTGATAAGCTCTTTGGATGAGAAACTCTCTGCTTGAATGATTGTTGATTAGAGTTCTTATGGAGTAATTTTTTTGTACTTACTGTGTACACACTTTATGCTAACTTGTAAGGCCTGATAAGGTCCCTCATTTTCACATTTAAATGTACAGAACAACCTATTTGATTTGACTGTACCTTCACTATCAGCATCAGAAGACTATCTTTAACACCACCTATTCATCTTGTGAAAGGTGTTACTTTTGATTGATAACTTGAGAGTTGACAAAATGCAAATTTTCGTAAAACAGCAATTAGCTTTTCCTCTGTCCCACCCTCCTAATTCATAGACCTCAAGTCTCAATCTTTTTGCGGCAGAAGATTATTTGCTAAGTTTGATTTTTGCTTCCCTTGTTTCTCTTGAACTTTCTGTTCTTTTGTTTTGATTTTTTCTTCTTTTTGGTTGACTATACTACTTACGCCTGTTGAATTTTTCAAAATCTATACTTTATACCTGGTTCAGAATGTTTGTCTGAATGGTGGGGTTGCATTTTTTCCCTGTCATCTAGTTGTTGGTAGGGGCCCAACAGTTTGCTTGGGATAATAGTAAAATTTTCTGCATAATTCCCAAGTCCCGTTGCTGGATCATGAATTTTGTTAAGTCCAAATCTACTTTAACTTGGATTTAAATTTCGGTAAGTTGTCAAGTAATTGAAGGAAGTTATTAGAGCCTGTGGGGAATTTCTTACAATCATCAAAGACAAATTCCATGTTTGAAACTTTAAAGAGAAAAAATGTCCTGATTTACAATGTAACAAAATGCATCTCCTGAACTACAAAAAGCACAGCCTTTATAGCATGCTCCCGAATGTCCTGCTGCTATGATTGCTTAGATTCAATTGCTGCATCTTCGACTTTTCTACTCTCAGTANATACATTCCACTGGCTTCATAGTTTGACGCCCATCAAACTGCATAACCATACCATTCTGCACAAGACAACAAAAAATATGATGCATTATTCAGAGAAAAAGAAAGAATAGAGACACCAACTATTTTTTCTTTTCGATAAATAACAATGGTGTTGCCTGTACTTGAAAGAGAGACTAACTAGTGAAAACAAATAAGTGCTCCCTCAATACCAACTTGCTTGTCACTTTGATTCCTTGTGGGTCAATTTGGCAAATTTTCTCAGCTAAATTAGGTATATTTATTCTTTTTTTTTAATAAATATATATTTATTCTTTTTTGAACATTAGATATTTAAAAACTACATCAAAGGTAATATAAGTTGTAATTTTCTACTATGTCGAAATAACAAGAGAATAGATTCACAATTATTAGTCAAAGTTACTTTGTTTGACTCCCAACAAATGAAAAGTGGGACTATTTTTTGAACAGACAATGTTTTAGGACCTGTAATCCGGCATACATGTAATGCGAATTGTTGGGATCCCACGAACATGACCAAGGAACAGTCTGCACATTCCAATAGACAAACAAAAAGAATCAAATTAACTTGGCCAGGAGTATCAATTAGCAACAAACCTATCCTATAGAGAAAGGTCAATAACAGTAACAAATATTTGTTACTGTTATTGACCTTTCTCTATAGGATAGGTTTGTTGCTAATTGATACTCCTGGCCAAGTTAATTTGATTCTTTTTGTTTGTCTATTGGAATGTGCAGACTGTTCCTTGGTCATGTTCGTGGGATCCCAACAATTCGCATTACATGTATGCCGGATTACAGGTCCTAAAACATTGTCTGTTCAAAAAATAGTCCCACTTTTCATTTGTTGGGAGTCAAACAAAGTAACTTTGACTAATAATTGTGAATCTATTCTCTTGTTATTTCGACATAGTAGAAAATTACAACTTATATTACCTTTGATGTAGTTTTTAAATATCTAATGTTCAAAAAAGAATAAATATATATTTATTAAAAAAAAAGAATAAATATACCTAATTTAGCTGAGAAAATTTGCCAAATTGACCCACAAGGAATCAAAGTGACAAGCAAGTTGGTATTGAGGGAGCACTTATTTGTTTTCACTAGTTAGTCTCTCTTTCAAGTACAGGCAACACCATTGTTATTTATCGAAAAGAAAAAATAGTTGGTGTCTCTATTCTTTCTTTTTCTCTGAATAATGCATCATATTTTTTGTTGTCTTGTGCAGAATGGTATGGTTATGCAGTTTGATGGGCGTCAAACTATGAAGCCAGTGGAATGTATGACTGGGTTGACAGGCAATCCTGTTCATACTGTGTGCTCTCTTTCAGCTGATCCTACACTTGGTGCTGGCGTCAGACGTGTTCTTTCTGCATCGTCAGTAGGCTTGTGCCACTGGAACTTTGGTAGCGGCGAAGAAAGGTGAATTCTAGTATGTTTTACTGCTCTTCTAAATTTATCTTAGTTGCTTCTTGAGGTGAACAAGTTTTTTCTTAATATCTAATATCGTCTGAGTTGCACCATCCCTTACTGTATCTTTAGAACTGTTAGGATCTGATTCTGATGAATCTTTGCTGAGTACCGACTCAAGATTATTTGCGTTTTTGAATCTCTCAGTGGATTATTCCTGTAACTTGACAATTATAATCATTAACTAACTGCAAATTTAGATCTTAGGAATATTCTTGAAGGAGCCTAACTGCAAATTTAGGTCCATGGTATATTCTTAAAGAAGACTGCATTTTCTGGTCTCTGAGTACATTCTAAGTTTTCACTCATCCTATACAAATGATTGAAGTAAGTAGAAAAACTGGTGAGTGGTATAGAATAACAAATGGATGAAGGCATTTAGTTAACCGTTTTCCAGTTTTTCTTGAAAGAGAAATTTCTCAAGAAGGTGCAGACTGTTGTCATAATTGGTTTTCTAATAGCTTACATGCTGTGGTGAGGTTAAAAGTGAACTGTGCTTAATGCAAATTGTTGCCCACCAAATAGTCCAGCTGGCTAGTACTGAGTACGGTTCAATGGTTATGTTTCTTCAAAATGTAACTTTTTTGTTATGGTAAAACAGTTTATATTGCTAGTACTTTATGGTGATCAGATATCTCAAAAGGTAGGTTAGTAAAAAATCTTTTATGTATATATATAAAAATAGTGTTCAAAGTCTTATAATTTATTCAGGCAGCAATGACATGTGGGAGGTGATTAATTATTTTTTGTTCCTTGAAGTTGTCTGGTAAAAAAGATACTCTTAATTGGAACGTCAAGGTACTTAATTGCTATGGTCTATCGGAAAACAGCCTCTCTAGGGTTTGTTCTTGTTGTTAAGGTTCTGGTATAATGTCAAGGATTTAACATGGTTGTTATTTTCTTATTGACTTTAGTTTAGTTGTGCAGATAAGCATGAATTTGTCTCTTGATGTTTTCATAATGTTACAAGGCTTTACTTATTATTTAAGATCTGCAAGAAAGTATCTTTTTTCTTTTGATAACCAAAATTCCTCATGGACCAGTTGACGCACGGTTGGGAACTCAGTGAATAATAAGCATTCCCCTATCCTTTCTTCACAAATACTAAGCTTTTGTTTGCGGCGGCAGGGTGAGGTGTGGCTAACCCACACACTAGTATCGCTCTTACCGCTAGATCAAAGCCACCCTGGAGGCGGTTTGATTGGAAGAATCTTGAATTTGTTGTAAAGAACTTTCACTACTTGAGTTGTCAATAATACAGTCTTACTTTTTATTCTAGAGGACTTTAAACGTGTTAATGTGTTCAGGTCTTTGTTCACATTTCAACTAACAATTTCCACTAACGTTGAGGGTATATAACCTTCTTAGCGGCAAAGTATATTGTTTTTTTTTGTTTGCAGAATTTTTTGCTCATATGCCAACTGTTTTCTGGTTTTGGATGTGCTTAAGCCTAGTTGTACAAACAATAGCTTTCCTGATAAATTGTTTGAATTTGCTTGAGTATGTCCAGAATTATGTTAAGAGGAGTTGAGTGGATAGTTAGCAGGCACTTATGGCGATTTATATGGATGTAGATCGTACTGGGATCAACTATATGCTTTTTAGTTTACTTTTAAAGCTGGTCTGAGAGATTTTTTGTTGTGAAGGTCTACCATATTGTTATTGATGATTTTGAGAGATAAAAACTTCTGAAAAATTGATGTAATTCATACCGGGGCCAACTATGTGTTTAGTTGACTTTTCAAGCTGGTCTAAAAGAGTGCTTATATTGAAGTTCTGCCTTATTCCCTAGTAGTAGACAGGATTGCTTTCCAAATGAATAGATCTGACTATGCTCAGAATCTTCTTTAAAGGAGTTGAGGGGCAGAGTGCATATTATATATGTAAATATATTTGAACCTGGATCAACTGTATGGTTTTGGTGACTTTTCAAGCTGGTATAAAAGAGTTATTATCTTGAAGCTCTGTGAGTGCTTTCTATGAATTCCATGTTGATAACAGAGTTGCATTTATCACTGAAGGCCGTGCTTGGTTCCTGAATCAGAGAATCAAGGAATCTGTATATCTCTGGCTTGTGGAGATAGAAATGATGACATAGTTGCCTCTTTCCGTCCTAAACTGGAGATCATTGGCGACATGGCTGCTTCTCAAGTACCGCTTACTCCGCCAGTAATGGAGCAAGCTGTAGAGGGTTCTCATGTTCTTTACAGGAGAGTGGGTAGCAGATACCAGAAGTTAGGAGCTTCTTGTGCCAAAATGAGTGGCATTCGACTTCCAAAATCTGCTATAATAGATAGAGGGAATCAGAACCCCTTGTTTGCTTCTGGTGATGAAGCAACAATGGAACTGGTGTTACAAGAATTGCCATCTTTAAATGTGGCTCAGCGTATTAAATCTCTCAACGGTCCTATTCGTGATGTGAGGTATACGTGCCTCGTAAATACTGGATTGCTTGGTTGTTTGAGTGATGATAACTTGCAGCTTTGCTCAACCAAGCTCCAATGAAGAAAGGTAACTTATAATAGCTTGTTTTCCGTCTTTGATTGTTTTTAGTTGTGTTTATGTTTACAGTGCAACAGTGCCTTCTCATTCTTTCTTGCTTGACATCTCTATGCCTTTTAGCGGAAAAAGAGAGAGAAGAGAATTGATGTTGAGTGCTTTAGAGTTTTGCCTGCATACTTCAATGTGGTTCATCACCCATCAGAACTCCAAATTAGACTCTTGCTAATTTTGATGTTTGATACCTATTGTGTGCACTGCAAGTATTGCAGTGTTTAGTCTCCCGGTCTTGAATTTGGAGTTTGTCTGTTGTCAATATCTTGATTTATGTAGATGCAGAATAATTACTTCCTACCACTCATGGTATTAACTCAAAGATTTTGCAGTTTCCTGTCAGTTTGATTTTGAACTTATTGCAGGTTGGCTTCGGAAGACTCCTTAAAATCAGCAGCATGTTATATGCTTCATTCGACTTGGACTTATCGATGGTATAGTATAGTAGGTAAGAGTGTAGAAATAGGTAAGAGTGTAGAAATAGCATCCTGTTTGTAGCTTTAGGACCCAGCTGAGAGTTGGGGTCCTAGAGCAGGTTGTTGAAACAGTTATTTAATAAAGAGTTTAAGTTGTATGCACCAATAAAATATTACGTCATCAAGTAAAACTGACTTGCAACAACAGGTAATCCTTCTTATCATGTTTGATATGATAACTTGAAAACTAAAGAGCAAGTTATAACCAGTTAAATTGGATTGACAGTGTAGAAGTTTTCTACACTATTTATGTATATTACTTAAATTATTTTTTGGTGAAACGGAAAGAGCTATGCATAAGAAACTGTTTGAATGTCCAGGGACACCTGATTTGTCATCTAAATGAGTCTAATGGAGAAAAATATTTGTTCCTTTTTCTTTTCATAATTTGTATAACAATCGAGATTCTAGTGTCCAGATCTGTGGCATAGACACCCTACTTTTCTATGTGTTTGGGGTGCCGCACTCAATCAAAGGGGATTTCATTCCATCACATTGTTTGGTGGTGTATTTTTCTCCTATCGCGATATTGAAAACGTTGGCTTATCTTGCGAAATCTCTCTGGTTATGGAAAGTAAATGTTGATAACTTTGAGGTTTTCTTTTAAATACAATTCGACGTATTTTAAAGCATTGAAGCTTTAGAATTGGGATTATAGACTATTGGAACACAATTCAAAATTGACTCAAGTTAAGAATAGAGTGAAGTAGCATAATTTATTATCAACAATTCCTAGTTAGCTAATCTTGAATAGCACGTATCCATTCTGTATCTAACAATTATAAATGGACGCAGAATAACGTGATTCCCAGCATATTCACAAATCTTTGTTTAAGCCCATCTTTACATGGTATTATAGTAGTGATGTATTGACATGCAGAAGAAATTGCTTTTAAATTTAAGTCACTACTCACCAGTCACCACCGGTATCCCATAGATAAATAACTCATACGTCCTTTGGTCATAAATCAATAACCTCATAATTTTAAAACCATAACTAGGTTGAGATTTGTGATTTTGGGTGAAGGATACAAGGACTGATTAAAAAATTTATATATAAATAACAAAATGCGTTTCCGGTTTATGTGTTTTGTAAAGGAATTTCTTTAAAAACATAATCACAAAACGAAAAAGAAATCCGACCTGCCGGATTCGAACCAGCGACCTAAAGATGGCTAACGGGTAACACCCACTACAGTCTTCCGCTCTACCAACTGAGCTAAGGTCGGTATGTTGTTTTATTACAGGACTAAGATAATTTAATAAATTAAACCTTATTTCCGATCATTCTTTTTCTTTTTAAATTATTTTTTATTACATCGGGGGAGATGAAGGACATGTGATGCTACGATTCTGATGATATTTGAACTAGATTAATTGAAAATTAAAACTTGTGACATTGTGAATCGATTTATGCTTGGACTATTTCCTTGAGGATTTGAAAAAGATTCCACGATTAGCCTTTCGTTTTTTTTTAAATATAAATTTCCATGATTAGCCTCTAAATTTTACATTTTTATGTCATTGAAATCCAATTGATAGGTTTGTCACTTGTGTTATAACTCACGTCATTTTTGAAATAAGGTTATCCAGAAACTATAAATAATAGATTATAGTCCGACATTCAATACGAAATAACTAATATTAATATTTTGGTATAAAATTAATTATAGTGTTAACTTAAATTCACAATCAAACATGAAACAAATGTACTCTGAAATTTTATATCTAGTTTGGTATTAATATTTTGGTATCAACTTTTAGAGGTATACACTCGAGGGAATATCTAGTTTGTTAAGGAAAAGTTGTGTTGCGAACTCGTAGGGTCTCACATGGAAGTATATATGGGTCATTCTAATTTCTAACATGGTAGGACTCTGGATATTGTTTGTAGAACTTGTACGGGGCGCCTTATTTGGTCGCCTCTATTTGATCTATATTCATATTTTTAAAATTATTTAATCTATAAACTAATTTTTACAACTTCAGGCACCGCCTTCCTAATACCTGTGCAAAACTTCAGCTTATTTAGTGCTGAAATTTTTACAAATTAACTAAATAACTTCAGCATCTTCTGCTGAAGTTTTTGAAAAAGCTTTATTGCAAAATTAAACTTCAGCTTATTTAGTGCTGAGGTTTTTACAACTTAACTAAATAACTTCAGCATCTTCTGCCGAAATTTTTCAAAAAGCTAATGACGACAAACGAATGAACCCAGGACAAAACTTCAACATATAGAGTGTTGAAGTTTTTACAAATGAACTAATTAACTTCAGCAGAAGATGTTGAAGTTTTTGAAACTAAACTAAATAATTTCAGCATCTTCTGCCTTAGTTTTTCAAAAAGCTAATGACGACAAAACGAATGAACCCAGGACAAAACTTCAGCATATAGAGTGTTGGAATTTTTACAAATGAACTAATTAACTTCAGCAGAAGATGCTGAAGTTTTTGAAAAAGCTTTATGACAAAACTAATTAATCTAGGACAAAACTTCAGCTTATTTAATGCTGAAGTTTTTACAAATGAACGAAGTAACTTCAGCACTTCTGTTGAAGTTTTTGAAAAAGCCTAGAATGCTGAAGTTTGTGTGATTGCCTTTACTACTTCAAGCCCGTATGCTTGAAGTTTATGCGAAAAGTGAGTACACTTGCAATTTTTTTTGCAAAGCGAGTATAATTTAAAACGTGACCTAAAAGCGGGTATAGATGCAAAAGCCCCATATTGCTGCCCAATTCGGACTTAAGTTTCTATGTGAATTTGAAAATATAATGTATATTCAGAAATTACATAAAAAAGACAATATAATATAATAGTTAATAATTAATACAACATCTCAAATAAAAGCAAAATAGAAGAATTAACCTAAACAGCCGTACACCCAATCGTTTAAATTAAAAATAGCCAGTGGACGTATAATATATGTATAGTGATTTATGAAATATCCTCTAATTTATGTATAATATGTGTGTAACTATATATAATGAATGTATAAGCTATGTATACCACTTAGAATAAAGTAAACAGTAAATTCGATGACTATTTTTGTAAAGAACTCTACAGAATATTTAAGGAAATTGTGGTTATAACTTTTAATTAATAACAAGGGAGTACCAAATACGCTCTATGGTTGATTTTAGGGAAACAACAAGTTATGTCCATCTGTAAGTAGCTTATTACAAAAATTAACCAATTCATAAAATGTTACAATATTAGCTAATTAGCTATTTGTAGCCAAAAAGGTGAAATTTTTGCTTTCTTTTGAGTGAGTATAATTAGAATAGGTTGGGTACATCTTAAGGAACTTGAATCTCAGTTTTGGGATAATTTGGTGGAGTTTTGAGGTGGTTTGGACTGAAAATTCGAAGATGAACATGAAAAAAAAATTATGTGTATCACACATGCATATTTGTATCAAATATGTATATTATATGTATATCTATGTATACATGTGTGTGAGATACATGCGTAATACATGTGCCGCAGAAGAATTTTTGAACTAGATTTTAACTACGGATTTTGATACTAAATCAGTCCAAATCACCTCCAATCTTTCTCAAATTTTGTATAATGACTCATCTACATGTTTTCAAAGAATTTCAACCATACCCAGTGAAAAAAATCCTTTTTTGCTTAGATTTTTATAATATAATTATAATTTGTATTTTATCACCTTATTTGCTACACCATCCACCATTAAATTTCCTTTCCGCTTTGTATCTAATGTTGCTAATCACGTTTAAATATATGGAATGAGTTTTTTGCATGTGATTCTTGGAGAGAAAGAACCTTACTTATTTGAATTTTCAATTTTTATATATATTTGGCTAGTTTTAATAAGTCTATGATTAATGGCTAGAAATTAGTAAATTGGGACCTATTTGGAACATTTCTATATGATTCCCAAGATTTTAATATAAATTTCAAACCAAAAACATGATCTATTGATTAGTATTTCGATCGGCACGAACAAAACACTGCCTAGAATTTACTTCAATCAGACATATGTATACAATGAACTATGTTTCAGTTGAGCACCACAAAAAGCACTATTTGAACAGTTGAGCATTTTTTTTTACACATGAGAGATTTATTTTTACACGTAAGAATTCCGTCATTTACATATAAGAAATTTTAAAAAATTATATTTTTAAATTCAAAATTATAAAGTGACATGACGTACAAATAGCACTTGGAGGATCTTGTAGGTTTCGTTTTGGAATGGAAACGTTTAATCTTCTGCTAAAGAAAAATAAAGAAGCTTTTAATCTTATATTACTACTCCAACAACAATAACTATATATTCCTCAATCCCAAGAAAGTTGACCTCGATTGCGTTATATGAATCATCACTGTCCTTGTCGTTCCATTCAAGCTCGTCTCAATTCAATATTATTATAAAATAAAATTTGATGAAGTTCCTGGTCTCGTGTAAAAAAAAGTGATACGAGTCCATATGATATATAAAAAATAGTTAGGGTCGGTCGTCTACATCACACCCTTACATACAGACCTTTTTAAAATTTTGCGTGAATACAAAATACTTTGTGCATCGACCTTTTTAGTCTATATGGTCGATCATTAGGAGTCATTTCACATCACCCCAACTTTTATCAGGATAGGGAGATGGGGAAGGGAGAGGTTCTCACAGAAACAAAGACTGACAATAAGATGAGTTCAGAGGATTTTTCCTGTCGCAAGGCAATATTATTGGAATAATAATTTTTAAGTGTATGAAAATGAAATGTTGATAAGGTGATATATTATATATGACCTACACACTTTTCTTTTTCTTGAAACATCAGATCATATTAATTTGCAACACAACATTTTCTTGATTAATCAGATCCCACAGGATGTTAAAAGAAGGAAAAGTCGGATTGTGATGGAGTGGTAAGTGTTCCATTTTTAATCAGATGTCTCAGGTTCGAGCTCCGGGTATGGAGTCACTTTTGTTAGATCACTTTATCTCTTAATACGAGACTTTCCCGTGCGAATTTGAATTTAGTTGGACTTCAATGTGAATACCAAACATCGAGTAGGAAAAAAAGAAAGAAAGAAGGAAAAGTCTGAATTTTGAGTGAATGCTTGTGAAACTGACTTCTCTGACATAATGGTAGCTAACTAGCTATATATGTTTGAAGACATTCTATCTTTTCTACATTTATTTTCAATTATTATATGATAAGTTTCCCACCAACGTGAACGACCCCATATGTTTGAATTATTCTGTATCATTTCGTAAAACTTTTAAATTATTGTTAATGTGGACAAAGCATCTCTACTTTTTGAGGAGTCATTTTGATTGCTTAAAACAAACATATCTTTGCGAGTAGAGGCGAATCCAGGATATAAAATTAATGGGTTCCTACAACGATCTCAAGTTAATATATAATGATTTATGGGTTCACAATATAATATTTAAAAATATTTAGTTAATTCCTTAATATATATACAAGGTATGAACAAAAACTACTGGATTCCGATGAACCCGATACTCATACTTGTTCACAATTACGCATATAATTCCTTCAAGCAAAGGGTGCGGGGGCCGGCGGTGGGTGAGGCGGGAGGGTACCGAGGGTGGAGGTGGGGGTGGGCAGGAGTGGGTTGGAGGTTGGGGGACTGCGGTGCAAGGTAAGGCAGGGGTGGATTTGGGGGTGGGGAGGTGAATCATTTTCTTGAAATTGGAGAAAAATAAAATCAAATAAAAAGTATTTTAATTAAATATTTAAGCACATCTTCACAATTATATATACAATTCCTTCAAGAAAAGGGTGTGGGCCAGGAGGTAGGCGTAGGTGGGCGGGGTGTGGGCTAGGGGGGTGAGTGGGGTAGGAGGGGTCCCCTGAATGGGGATTGGTAANGTAAAATATTTTCCAATTTTTTGGAGGTCGGGGTGTGGGGTATGTAGTGAAGGTGGGGTGAAGAGAGTCGAAAGAGAGTTTTGAAAATTATTTTCTCTTGTGGTAAAAAAATTATTTTTCTAAAGTTGGAGAAAAATGAGTTAATATGAAACATATTTCTCAAATGTTTAGCCAACCGACCACCAAAAAATTGGAAAATATTTTACCAAACACACTCTTAGAAAGGGAATTAGACGTTTTCCAAAAATTTATTCGCACCGGATTTCACAAAAAGGACGTGTGTGAATGTCCTTGTGTGACATTAATTGTTTAAAATATAGCCCGTTTGGCTACGCTACAAAAATCAGCTTATTTTGAGAAGTACTTTTTTTCAAAAGTGCTTTTTTCAAAGGTACTTTTGGTGAGAATTAGTTTGTGTTTGACTAATAAATTTGAAAAATACTTCCGAGCAGCAATTAGTGTTTGGTCAAGTATTTTGTTGGTAATTGTTTGGTCAAGTTTTTGAAAACTACTTCTAAGTGCATTTTTCTCAGAAGTGTTTTTCAAAAAAGTGCTTTTGGAGATAAGCTACTTTTTTCTGCTTTTCCAAAATTATTTCTGCTTCTCCTCAAAAATACTTTTTTTTTCTTCCAAAAGCTTGACCAAACACTTCAACTTTGAAAAAAAGTATTTTCTTTTTGAAAAAAACGTACTTCTAGAATTGGAGAAGCTTGGCCAAACAGGCTATTAAATATTAATGGACCATAGTTTGTATTAAATCACTTCCTTTCAGTAAGAGGATGAGAACCTAAATTCCTAGCATCAACAACGCATCTCACTTATACAACAATTTGGACTCGACTCCCATGGGCTTCCAACTGAGTTCTACGATCTTGAAATACTTCAAAAAGTAGGAAACAAACTAGGCAAGCTATTAAAAATTGGCACATGCACCTCGGCTACCTCCCGTGGCCGTTATGAAAGAATTTACATAGAAGTACAACTAAAGCAAGCATTAAAGTCCCATGTCCTCATTAGGACACACCGTCAACAGATACTATACGAATGTTTAACATGCTTTGTATTAGTTGTGGCAGACTGGGTCATACACGAACTATTTGCCCCCATAGTTTAGTACACCCCCCCTAAATACCATACTACCACATCACTCATCAACCTCTTCCAATACTACA
The DNA here is from genome assembly GCA_005239525.1 of Nicotiana knightiana. NCBI lineage: Eukaryota > Viridiplantae > Streptophyta > Magnoliopsida > Solanales > Solanaceae > Nicotiana > Nicotiana knightiana. Next base: position 37,672 of record ML392763.1, on the reverse strand, counting down.
ACACTTACATGTGATAATCCACAAACCGACTCAGAATGGAGAACTATAGTCTTTCCTAGAAGATCCAACAACCAACTAGGGCGACACAAACATACACACAACAAAGACACAGTGACACGCACATCACCACCGCAGATTGCACCTAAAGGGAATCCTACCACAACGTGAAAGCCATCAATGACACTTGAAATACTCTCAGGTACGTCTCTTACTTTGTTCTCCCCCATACCCAATTCCCCATCGACTACTAAACAATTAGTTAAACAAACTGGATTATTGATTCATAATAATTTTAATATTCTAAACCAACTTACTAACGAACTGGAGAGGCCTATTAACGACCACCAGACGAGCCCAAGTATTGAAGTAAACGCTCAAGCAGAAGCAACCTAACCCGACTCTAACTGGCCCAAAGAATCACCAAATTTACATTACTCACCTAAACAAATCCATATCACTATGCACACTACTACACACGTTAACACCATGAACAATGATCTCATGGACACTATGCAAACACCACAACATGACACGTCAACAACACCTTCATGCACAACCAATCACGATCTATTAACCAACCATCCTAAACCGGAACACACAAGCCCACAAACATTCCTAGTAGGCAATAATGACCTACACATGCTAGACCAAAAGTCTGACACCACACTCCAACTACAAACCTCTGCCCCCGTGCAAATTGTATTGCCCAATAGGAGCCCATGTGAACAACCCAACAAACACGAACCAAATAATCCACCGCCTTCTTCCACCTCTCCCTCCTCTACTAATACTTCCACAACATCATTAGACATTTCTCCTAACACGCAACAATCCCACTATTCTTCTATTTCAAACAATCTCTATGCAACACTACAATGCACCAACATTCCCACTCAGAACTCATCACCAACGTCCCTCCCAACTCCCCTACAGACCACTCAACCTTCATTTCCTCTCTCCACCAATAATGGCCAACCAAACTGCACCACCCTAAAATTACCCAATAATATACACCTATCAAACTCTAAACCCCTTCAATCCTCCCCAATCTTGGCTCGATACGGGGTTAGAAAATCATGCCTTGACCTTCTCAATGATAGTGAACAACGAAGAAGTGATCATTTGACTCCAAAATCCCCAAGACCTAGCACAAATAGTAACGGAGGGCATGACGGCTGCCATGCATCTTTATGGACAGTACCAATGGTCCAATACACAAATAAATCCCCCACCCATATGGGGGATAAATCATCAACCACAGTGTGATGACCCAATAGGTCATTTACAATTTAAAACCTAATTCTATGATCCGAAGCCTTTAAAATTATGGTTTAGCCTTCCTCGAGTAGTGTGGCAGTTCAGGCGTCTTTTCGAAAATATTTTATGTTAAAAACTGTGAAAATTAAGGATTTTTTCCTAAAAATTTATTTGAGCTGACTTTAGTCAACATTTTTAGTAAACAGACCCGAATTCATGTTTTGACGATCCCGATGGGTCCGTACTATGATTTGGGACCTAGGCATATACTCGGAATCGAATTCGAAAGTTTCGGTGTAGGTCTAATACCATATTTATGACTTGCCTGTGAAATTTGATGAAAAATGGAGTTGGTTTGACGTGATTCGGACGTCCGGTTGTGAAAATAGAAGTTTCAAAGCTTTCTTGAAAATTTCATTTGATTTGGTGTTCAATTCGTAGTTCTAGGTATTATTTTGGTGATTTGATCGCGCGAGCAAGTTTCATATAATATTTTTAGACTTATATGTCTGTTTGGTTTGGAGCCCCGAGGGCTCGATTGAGTTTAGGATAGGCTACAGAGTGAAAATTAGACTTAGAGCATTGCCGGGTTGCAATATCTGGTGTAGGCAATGCGAGATCAGACATCTCAATTGCGACCTCTGTAGGTTCCGCATTTGCGAGCTATTTCTCGCATTTGCGAAGAATAGTTGGGCCTCATGATCTTCGCATTTGGGAACATTCCTTCGCATTTGCAAAGTGGGATGGGGGAAGGCACTGATCACATTTGTGATCACATGGTCGCAATTGTGGAAAGGGCCAGGCTCGTATTTGCGAGATTTTCTTTGCATTTGCAATGTAAGTAGGAATGGTGAGACATTTTCATTTGTGATAGGTAATCTTCGCATTTTCGGGGCTCGCATTTGCAAACCCCAAGTCGCAAATGTGACACGTGCTACTGATCAAAATGACTTGGACGGGATTTTTTGTTCATTTCTCAAATTTTCAAAACTTAAAACCTTAGAGGCAATTCTTCCAAGACTTCTTATTCCCAAGTTTGTTGGTAAGTGATTCTAACCCATTTATTTCAATTACCCATTACATTTCATGAGTTTTCAACCAAAAATCTAGGATTTCATGGTGGAAATTGGGGGTTTGGGTAGAATTAGGAATTTTTGCATAATTGGAATTCAGACCTCTAATTGAGGTCGGATTTTGAAATAAATTACATAATTTACGAAATTGAATAAGGATTTTCTTAATAATTTTCTAACATTGGCTTGCCTAGCAAGTGAAATGTTAGGCGCCATCACGGCCCCGGTGGTGGGAATTCGGGTCATGACAAATTGGTATTAGAGCACTAGGTTTCCTAGGTCTCACAATTCAAGAACGAGCTTAGTAGAGTCTGGGGGATCGGTACGGAGACGTCTGTACTTATCTCCCAGAGGCTATGAAGTTTAGGAACAAATTTCACTTTTATTCTTCTCTGTCGTGCGATTTTGTTTTCTCACTACTAATTGAACTCTTCTACTCTTACTCTCTCGCAAATGGAGAGAACACGTACGAGGGGTAGAGGTCGAGGCCGGGGACGTGCTAGAGGTCGAGGAAGAGGCAGGGCTCAGCCGAGAGCCCGAGCAGCATCCCCAGCAGCCCAGAGCCCAAGCAGTAGCCCCATCCCAAACTGTTCTTGCTGGGCCAGCTCAGGTCCCGGAGAGGTTGATTTCCACCCCAATGCTTCAGGATGCTTTGGTCCGTTTGGTGGGCCTTATGGAGAGTGTGGCCCAAACTGGCGCATCTCCCATGGCACCAGCCGTCTCTCAAGCTAGAGGAGGGGCGTAGACTCCTGCGACTCACACTCCGGAGAAGATGGCTCCCCAGTATCAGACTCCAACAGCTCATCCAATCGGAGTAGTTTAGCCGGTTGTTGCCGCACAGTCCGTTGATGGGTCAGCTATGTCTTCTGAGGCTTTGTGGAGATTGGACAGGTTTACCAAGCTCTTACCAGTTCATTTCAGTGGTGCTACTTCAGAGGATCCCCAGGAGTATCTTGATAATCGTCATGAGGTGCTACGAAACATGGGTACATTGGAGACCAATGGGGTCGACTTTGCTGCATTTCAGATGACTGGTTCAGCCAAGAAATGGGGGAGAGATTATTTGTTGACCAGACCAGCTGGGTCGCTGCTCTTACTTGGGACCAGTTTTCTTAGCTCTTCTTATAGAAGTTTCTGCCTATCACATTGAGAGAGGAGCATCTTCGTCAATTCGAGCGTCTCCAGCAGGGCATCATGATTGTTACTTAGTAGGAGACTCGTTTTGTGGATTTGGCCCGTCTTGCTCTTCTTCTGCTTTCTACCGAGAGAAGGTGAGGAGGTTTATTGACGGACTTGCTCAGCCTATTAGATTGAAGATGGTTAAGGAGACTGGGAGTGAGATTTCTTTTTCAGGCGGCTACCAATGTCGCTAGGCGAGTCGAGATGGTTCTTGGACAGGGAGGTTAGTGGTCTGATAAGAGTGCTCGTCATTCTGGTGGATTCAACGGTGCCTCATCTAGAGGCAGGGATACTTTTGGTAGGTTCCATCCTCCCAGGTCATTCCATTCAACGCTTTAGGCATCCCATAGTGCTTCAAGGAGTCGTGGTCCTTATGTGCCTCATTCTGGACAACCAACCTATAGTGCACCACCAGCTCCTATAAGTGCACCTCCTATTCAGAGTTATTATCGTGGTCATCCGCCCGTTTGGGTCAGTCTCAACTTCCACTACCATAGTACCAGGATGTATGTTTCGAGTGTGGTGGTTTTGGGCATATTAGAATGACCTGTTCAGGATTATTGGTCATTCCTCCACAACATCAGGGTTCTCGTGCCATGGTTTCGGCACCACTTGCTGCACCGCCTGCTCATCCAGCCAGAAGTAGGGCTCAGGCAGCCAGAGGTAAGGTCCAGATTGTTAGAGGCGGAGGTCAGGCCGTTAGAGGTGGAGGCAAGCCAACTAGAGGCCATCTCGGGGACGTGGTTGAGAGTGGTGGGACCCAAACCCGATGTTATGCTTTTCTAGCCAAGCCTGAAGCTGAGTCATTCGATGCTGTTATTACAGGTACTGTTTCAGTTTGCAGTAGATGCTTCAGTTCTATTTAATCCGGGATCTACTTACTCCTATGTGTCATACTATTTTGCTTCATATTTGGTTGTGCCTCATGATTCTTTGAGTGATCCTGTGTATGTGTCCACACCTGTGGGGGATGCTACTGTTGTAGATTGAGTTTATCGTTCGTATGTGGTCTATATTAGGAGTCTTGAGACTAGTGTAGATCTTCTACTTCTCGATATGGTCGATTTTAATATCATTTTGGGTATGGATTGGTTGTCACCTTATCACACTATATTAGACTGTCATGCCAAGACAGTGACCTTAGCCTTGCCAGGGTTGCCTCGATTAGAGTGGAGAGGGACTCCTGGCCATTATACCAGCAGTATTATCTCTTATATGAAGGCTCAACGTATGGTTGAGAAGGAGTGTCTAGATTATTTAGCTTATGTTCGTGATTCTCGTGCAAAGGTTCCTTCTATGGATTCCATGCCCGTGGTTCGTGAGTTTCCAGAGGTAATTCCTGCAGACCTGCCGGGGATGCCACCTGACAGGGATATTGATTTCTGTATAGATTTGGCTCCGGGCAGTCAACCTATCTCTATTCTGCCATACCGTATGGCCCCTCCAGAGTTGAAGGAATTGAAAGAACCGTTGCAATATTTGCTTGACAAGGGATTCATTAGACCTAGTGTCTCGCCCTGGGGTGCACCTGTGTTGTTCGTGAAGAAGAAAGATGGATCGATGAGGATGTGTATAGATTATTGGAAATTGAACAAAGTCACCATCAAGAACAAGTATCCATTGCCAAGAATTGATGATTTATTTGATCAACTTCAGGGTGCCAAGGTGTTTTCGAAGATAAATTTGAGATCTGACTATCATCAATTGAGGATTAGGGCATCCGATGTCCTAAGACAGCTTTCCGGATTCGGTACGCGCATTATGAGTTTCTCGTGATGTCTTTTGGGTTGACAAATGCCCCAGCAGCATTCATTGATTTGATGAACCGAGTGTTCAAGCCTTATTTGGAATCCTTTGTGATCGTGTTTATTGATGACATCTTGGTCTACTCCCGCACTCGATAGGAGCATGAGCAACACCTTTGGATTGTGCTTCAGACTCTAAGAGCCAGCCAGTTGTATGCTAAATTTTCAAAGTGAGAGTTTTGGTTGGATTCGATCGCTTTCTTGGGGCACGTTGTTCAACAGAGGGCATTCAAGTAGATTCTAAGAAGATTGAGTCAGTTCAGAACTATCCTAGACCCCCTTCAGCTACGGAGATCAGGACTTTCTCGGGTTTGGCGGGTTATTACCGTCGATGTGGAGGGGTTCCCATCTATAGAAACCCCGTTGACCAGGTTAACCCAGAAGGGTGCACCGTTTATATGGTCAGATGAGTGTGAGACGAGCTTTCAGAAGCTCAAGACTGCTTTGACTACAGCGCCGGTGTTAGTGTTACCCACAGGTTCAGGATCTTACACGGTATATTGTGATGCATCCCCTTTTGGGCTCGGTGCGGTATTGATGCAGGAGGGCAGGGTGATTGCATATGCGTCGCAACAGTTAAAGGTTCATGAGAAGAATTACCATGTCAATGATTTAGAGTTGGCAGCCATAATGCGCTGAAGATTTGGAGGCACTATTTGTTTGGCGTATCATGCGAGGTTTTCACGGATCATTGGAACCTTCAATATTTGTTCAAGCAAAAGGATCTCAATTTGTGATAGAGGAGTTGGTTGGAGATATTTAAAGACTATGATATCACCATATTTTATCATCCTGGGAAGGCTAATATGGTGGCCCACGCACTGAGCAGAAAGGCAGCGAGTATGGGAAGCCTTGCCTTCATCCCAGTCGGTGAGAGGTCTCTTGCATCAGATGTTCAGAATTTGGCCAACCAGGTTGTGAGGTTGGATATCTAAAAGCCATGCCGTGTTCTAGCTTTCACATTCGCTCAATCTTCTTTGTTTGACCGCATCAGAGATCGGCAGTGTGACGACCCTCATATTTTAGTCCTTAGGGACACAGTGTGTGTGATGACCCAAAAGGTCATCCCTTGTTTTATATGTCAAAACTGTGTTCCGAGGCCTTGAAAACCTCCTTTTATCTCACCTCGTTTTGCGTGTGCAGCCCGGGCGTATATCCGAGAAGCTTTTTTAAGAAAAACTGAGGAAAAAAAATTCAAATTTTGCCTTTAAAATTAAATTTAAGTTGACTTCGGTCAATATTTTGGGTAAACGGACCCGAACCCGTGATTTGACGGTCCTGGAGGGTCCGTAGGAAAATATGGGACTTGGGCGTATGCCCTTAATCGAATTCCGAGGTCCCAAGCCCGAGAAATAAATTTTTGAAAGAAATTATTTTACTGAAAATATAAGAGTTTTTGGAAATTTGCTTATATTTGAAATTTATGGTATCGGTCCCGTATTTTGGTTCCGGATCCCGGTACAGGTTCAACATGATATTTGAGTTGTTTTTGTAAAATTTGGTAAGAAACGAAGGTCGTTTGACGCGATTCGGACCCGTATTTGTGAAATTTGAAACTTTGAAACTTTTGAGATTTTTCTTTGATATCTATGCTAAATTCGTTGTTTAAGATGTTATTTTGGCGATTTGATCGCATGACTAAGTCCTTAGGATGTTTTTGAGGTTGTGTACATGTTTGGTTTGGAGCCCCGAGGCCTCGGGTGAGTTTCGGATAGGCATCAAAGTGTTTTTGGACTTAGAAAAATTTGGTGTTATTGCTGTTGCTGGTGTCCAGGCATTTGCTCTATGCGAACGCGTGTTAACCCACACGAACGCACTGCACAAATTGGGAGGGGGGGGGGTAGGTTTACCTTATGCGAACGCATAGGGTAGGAAGTGAACGCGAAGCCTTAGGAAGTTGCTCTACGCGATCGCGTCCAGTCTCACGCGATCGCATAGAATAGGAAGGGGGCTGGGGATGGGTAGCCGTTACACTGTGCGAACACGTCCCCTTTGACGGGAACGCGAAGGGCAGGGGAGTGGAAGCCTACGCGAATGCACAAGCTTGGTCGCGAACTCTGCCCAATCTTTTAAAAACAGTAGCAAAACGGTTTCATAACTCTTTCACTAAAACTCGGACTTGGGTGATTTTTGAAGAAGAATTTCACCACAAAACAATAGGTATGTGTTCTTAGACTCGTTTTCTTCAATTTCCATTAACACACATTAGATTTCTAGGCCTAAATCATGTTCTTAAGGGTAGAAAATTGGGGATTTGGGTAGAGTTAGGGCTTTTTGAATAATTGGAGTTTAGACCTTGTTTTGGGTCGGATTCCGGAACTAATTATATATTCGAGCTCGTGGGTGAATGGGTGATCGTATTTTGGTCCGAACCTCGTATTTTGACCAAGCGATCATGGGGTCGATTTTTGACTTTTTGGGAAGAATGATATAAAACCTATAATTACGCATTGGGATTGAATTGTTTAGCATTTATTGATGATATTAAGTTAAATATGTCTAGATACAAGTGAATTGGAGTCAAATTCAAAAGGGAAAGCGATAATCGAAGCTTGAGTTTGGTCGTGGAATTCGAGGTAAGTGTTTGGCTTAACCTTAGCTTGAGGGAATAGGTGTTGTGTCCTATTTGCTATGTGTAAGTATCGTGTTCAACGTATAGGTGATGTGACGAGTACCTATATGTTGGTGTCAAGCATGCCCGTGAGTCGAATATTGTGATTTATGTGCTTTTTCGTTAAGTAATACTTGAGTTTCACTTTATAGTTATCCACGTTGGTGGAAATTCCTTGATACTGAATAGTGGTGAGTATTAGTTTTAGTTGAAGATTTTTATGTGAAGTTATGTACTAAGTGAGATTGGATATAGCTGTTTTCCCTTGCCGGGATGGTATTGATTCCACTGTTGACTCCCTTGCCGGGACGTTATGGTTTTATTTCTATTTACTCCGTTATTTTTCCTCGTTGGATTGTTGTCATGTGTTTAGGTGAGGAAGAGTGTGAAAGCACGAAGGGTGATGCCGTGCGTGAGATTTTGAGTAAATGTTAATGCACGAAGGGTGATGCCGTGCGTGAGATTTTGAGTGAATGTTAATGCACGAAGGGTGATGCCGTGCCGATATTGTGATTTTAAAAGCACGAAGGGTGATGCCACGCCATGATATGAGTGATAATGCATGAAAGATAATGCCTTTCCGTGATATTGTGAGGTAAAAGCACGAAGGGTGATGCCGTGCTGAATATATTGATTCTGATGGTGAGGACGAGAGTAAAAACATGAAGGGTGATGCCGTGCACTTGTTTTCGTATTACTATTTCGATTGCTTAAGTTGATATCTAAATTGTGCTTTATCTCGTTATTTCCATTATTTGATATTTCCTCCCCTCAACATGTTCCCCTTTCCTTTATGCTTAACTGCTTATTTCTTGTTGTTATTATTTTCTCCGTATGCTGATAAACTGCACAGGTGGATTTGGTTGTCGTATCCTAGCCTCGTCACTACTTCGCGAGGTTAGGCTCGACACTTACTCAGTACATGGGGTCGGTTGTACTGATGCTACACTCTGCAATTTTGTGCAGATCCCAGTACAGGACCCTACGGACCTTAGAGCGAGGAGACTGCCTTCAGTCCACGTGGAGACCCCGAGGTAGACCTGCAGGCGACCGCAGGCCTTGGCGTCCCCTTCTACTTCATTTGCATTCTGTTCTAGTTATCCCAGAAACAAATGTATTTACTTTTGTTCAAACCCCTTATTTGTAGTATTCGTAGATAGTCCGTGAATTGTGACACCAAAATTCTGGGTTTGCTTCATTTTGTAATTCATTTCTGTTGGTTTTGTATTTCATCGTTATCTGATAATAATAAAGAGAAAGGTAAATTAAGAATTCACGTTGGCTTGCCTAGTGGCTTCAACGTTAGGCGCCATCACAGTCCCGATGGTGGGAAATTCGGATCCTGACAGTGCGGCACGGTGGTGCCAAGAAGGTTACTGTTGGTGATGAAAGATTCTTGAGGATACATGGTCGTGTTTGTGTGTCTACTATGGATGGTCTTCATGAGTTGATTCTTGAGGAGTCCCACAGTTCCCAATATTCTATTCATCTGGGCGCCGCAAATATGTATCAGGACTTGCGACAACATTATTGGTGGAGGAGGATGAAGAAGGATATAGTTTCTTATGTAGCTCGGTGCCTAAATTGTCAGCAACTGAAGAATGAGCATCAGAGACCCGATGGTTTGCTTAAGAAGTTAGAGATTCGTGAGAGGAAGTGGGGGCGTATCACTATGGATTTCATTGTCAGACTCCCATGGACTCAGAGGAAGTTCGATGCCGTTTGGGTCATTGTGGACAGGATGACTAAGTTAGCGCATTTCATTCCTGTGGAATTTACCTATTCTTTGGAGCGGTTGGCACAAATTTATATCCGCGAGATCGTTCGTCTTCACGGTGTGTACGGTCTATCTTTTTTGATCGGAGTACGCAATTCACCTCGCACTTTTGGAGGTCAGTACATCGTGATTTTGGCACACAAGTTGAGTTGAGCACAACGTTTCATCCTCAGACAGTTGGATAGTCCGAGCGCACTATCCAGATATTGGAGGATGTTCTCCACGAATGTGTTATAGACTTCGGAGGGTAGTTGGATCAGTTCTTGCCCCTCCCAGAGTTTTCCTACAACAACAGCTACCAGCTGAGCATTCAGATGGCTCCCTATGAGGCATTATCCGGTAGGTGGTGCCGGTCGCCAATTGGGTGGTTCGAGCCGGGGGAGGCTCGGTTGTTGGGTACAGATCTAGTACAATATTCCTTGGATAAGGTTAATATTATTCAAGATCGACTTCGCACAACTCAGTCCAGGAAGAAGAGTTATGTCGACCGTAGAGTTCGTGATGTTGCATTCATGGTCCGTGAGAGAGTGTTGCTCCGGGTATCACCCATGAAGGGTGTCATGCGGCTTGGAAAGAAGGGAAAGCTGAGACCTAGGTATATCAGACCTTTTGAGATTCTCGGGAGAGTGGGAGAGGTGGCTTACATGCTTGCTTTTCCTCCGGCGTTATCAGCAGTTCATCCGGTATTCCATGTGTCCATGCTCCAGAAGTATCAAGGTGATCCGTCCTACGTGTTAGATTTCAGCTCTGTCCAGTTGGACAAGGATTTGACTTGCAAGGAGGAGATGGTGGCTATTCTATCCCGGCAGGTTCGTCAGTTGAGGTCGAAGAGTTATCATTCAGTCCGAGTGTAGTGGAGAGGTCAGCCCGTCGAGGCAGCTACTTGGGAGTCCGAGTCGAACATGCGGAGTAGATATCCCCACCTATTCACCAGTTCAAGTACTTTTCTATGTCCGTTGGAGGATGAACGATTGTTTTAGAGGTGGAGAATTTGATGACTCGATGGGTCATCTTATTATTTAAAACCCAATTCTGTGATTCGAAGCCTTAAAATCATGTTTTAGCCTTCCTCAATTGTGTGCACAGTTCGAGCAACTATGAGTTGACTTCGGTCAATATTTTTAGTAAACGGACCCAGATTCAAGTTTTGACGATCCCGGTGGGTCCATACTGTGATTTGGGACTTGAGCGTATGTCCGGAATCGAATTCGGAAGTCCGTAGCCCAAAATATCGAACTTTCAAAATTTGGAAGTTAAAGGCTTAATGAATGTGTCATGTTTGACCAAAGTTTGACTTTTGGATAACGGGTCCATATTTTGGTTCTGGAACCTGTTTTAGGTACAACACTATATTTATGACTTGCCTGTGAAATTTGATGAAAAACAGAGTTGGTTTGACGTGATTCGGACGCCCAATTGTGAAAATAGAAGTTTCAAAGCTTTCTTCATAATTTCATTTGATTTGGTGTTCAATTCGTAGTTCTAGGTGTTATTTTAGCGATTTGATTGCGCGAGCAAGTTTATATGATGTTTTTAGACTTGTGTGTATGTTTGGTTTGGAGCCCCGAGGGCTCGGGTGAGTTTTGGATAGGTTGCAGAGTGAAAATTGGACTTAGAGCATTGATGGTGTTGCAATATCTGGTGTAGGCCTCTGATCTCACAAATGCGAGATCAGGCATCGCAATTGCGACCTCTGCAGGTTCCGCATTTGCGAACATTCCTTCGCATTTGCGAAGTGGGACGGGGAAAGGTAGTGGTCGCATTTGCGATCACATGGTCACAATTGCGGAAAGGGCCAGGATCGCATTAGCGAAATTTTCTTCGCATTTGCGATGATAGCAGGAATGTGGAGACTCTCGCGTTTGCGATAGGTTCTTCACATTTGCGGGGTTCACATTTGCGAACCCCAGGTCACAAATGCGACACCTGCAACTGGTCAAAATGACTTTGGACGAGATTATTGGTTCATTTCTCAAATTTTCAAAACTTAAAACCTTAGAGGCGATTTTTCCAAGACTTCTTCTTCCCCAATTTGTTGGTAAGTGATTCTAACCCACTTTCTTTCAATTACCCATTACATTTCATGAGTTTCAACCTAAAATCTAGGATTTCCATGGTGGAAATTGGGGATTTGGGTAGAATTAGGGATTTTTGCATAATTGGAATTTAGACCTTGAATTGAGGTCGTATTTCGAAACAAATTATATAATCGGGCTCGAAGGTGAATGGGTGAATGGTTTTGGTCCGAACCTCGGGTTTTGACCAAGCGGGCCTACGGTCAATTTTTGACTTTTGGGGAAAAGTTTGGGGAATCTAAATTTATGCATTGTAATTGATTTCTTTAGCAATAATTGATATTATTGAGTCAATTGTGGATATATACAAGTGGTTGGAGGAGAATTCTGGATGAAAAGTTGTGATTTAGAATTGAGTGACCTTTGGAGCGAGGTAAGTGTTGTGTCTAACCTTGACTTGAGGGAATTAGGAACCCTCGGACTATTTACTATGTGAAATTCATGTAAGCAACGTATAAGTGAGGTGACGAGTACTTATGCGCCGCCAAATTATCTGTTTTCTTTGTTTGTTTTTTTGTTTTTCTCATATTTTCTCTTTTCCCTGTCTTAATTGTTACATGCTCTAGTTGTGTTCCCATGACTACTTGCTACTTGTTAGACTTTTTTTCTTCCGGTTAATGATATTAGTTCTTCCATATCTTCATTATCTCCTATTAATTGCTTGAGCTGGTTTATTGGTACCTTTTTGTTGTATATCCTGAATTGGTCTCGATGTGTAGTATTATTTATGTGAACTTTCATGTCGTACAAGTTTCCTATTTGTTTCGGTTTGAAGTTTAAGTATTGTGAAGGATTTTTATGATTTAAATTGTGAAAATTCTGTACATACTGAGTAATTTAATATTCATTTGATGGGGTGGGGTTTCACATCGCAACATGTGGAATAAGGGTGATATGTTGAGGTGGAATACGGGTGAATTGGTATTGTATGGTGGGAAAGGGTTGCACGCCGCAACATGTGTAATAAGGGTGGATTGTTTTGTGGAATAAGGGTGCACTGTGATAGTGTCATTGTGATATGGTGAGTTCGGGTTGCACGCCACAACACTTTTATTTATATTCGCTGTTATTTATGCTATTATGAGGGAATAAGGGAGGAATGTGAGGTATACAGTGGATAACCTACGCCGCAACAAACAATGTGTTTATGCTTTCCTTGAACTGTGTTAGCTTTGCGGTATTCTTTATTGCACTTAAGGATTGGAAATTTCTGAACGCTGTTGACATATTTCCGGAAGTTGTAGTTAGTTTTTGGAAGTTACTGTTTATTTCTATTTTGTCTTCTTTTTCTGCTTTTATCATATATACTGCATACATGCTATATTATGAGTGACCCGCCGTAGCCTCATCACTACTTCGTCGAGGTTAGGCTCGGCATTTACCAGTACATGGGGTCGGTTCTACTGATACTGCACTCTGCACTTCCTATGCAGATTTTTGTGCTGGTCCGAGCTGATCGTGAGGTTGGCTGCAGGATTCATCTGATAGGAGACCCAATGTAGATCTGTCCGCAGACCCTGGCGTCCCCTTCTATACATTACACTTTACTGTTTCTTTCATTTCAAAATAGTTATATCTCTTTCTGACACTTACTTGTAGTGAAAATCTTTGAAGTTCTTGAACCGTGACACCAGATTCGGGTGGTAGTGCATATATATATATATATATATATATATATATATATATATATG